>JAAGEH010002203.1:0-223516 GCA_011751065.1 Lasiurus cinereus | reverse complement strand
ATATATATTTAAAACAACCAAGGAAGATTTTCTTTTATAAGTGGAGATAAAACAGACTTCTCAAAATAATTATCTTCAAGTGGATTATCCTATATAACAGAAGTGTAATATGCAAATTGATCAAACAGCAGAACGACTGGTCAGTGGGGGGGCAGGGGCAGGGCAGGTGAGCAGGTGGCGCCAGGCCAGCCAAGGAGCATGCCAGCAGGCAGAGGAAGGAGACAGCGATGAGACAGGTGATGAGGTTGGGGCCATTCCCTAATCAGCCCCCCCATCCTCCAGCCTCCCACAGAGGGAGGCTAGACTGTGGCTTAGGCCCGCTCCCTAAGCTGTCAGGCGGACATTCCCTGAAGGCTCTCGAACTGCGAGAGGGTGCAGGCCAGGTGCACGGGGCCTCTAGTAGATAATAACAATATACAAAATCTTCTTATTTGAAAGATCTAAAAAGCTAATTGAGAAGACAACTAACTTCCTTTCAGCCCCTTTCAGCTAAAAATGCTGAAGGAAAGTAAGCCTCTTGTGTTTCCTAACTTAATTCTTTGCTGACCCTTTCACAACCCCTTTACCCCAAATAGTAATAGGTCAGAAGAGTCAAAGTCTCATAAAAATAGATTTTTCGATCTGACAGAAAAATGTTGTAAAATCTCTTTCTCACCAAAACAGTTTAATCTAAATGAGGATTGAGTAATACAAACTCAGCATCACACGACCTTCCAGTTTATTCATTTCCTGTGCCTTACAACATCTTCCACAACAGCACTCATTCCTCTCCTATGTTAATTCTGTGGCTTGGTTTGTATTCTCACAAATAAGACTCTGATAACCAAATACTCACTTATGTATTCTGTCAGCATTTTATTATTTTATGTATGTGTTAATTTTCTTTTTTTTACAAAAAAATTCAAATATATACTGAATGGCCAGATTATTATGATCTCTGAACACATAATAATCTGGCCACTCAGTGTATACAAAAATAAAAAAGATCACCTTGCTTTTAACAAGTGCACATAGTCATCTTATTTCTTCTATGCCACCACCCATTTCTCACCACTACCTTCCCCCTCAGATTCTTTTGAAGCAACTTGTTTTAAGTATAGGTTTCCTCTACAACATAGAGTTCCTATGAAAACTTTTTTAAAAAATTTTTTTATTTCTTGATTTTTAAGGAGAAAAAGGGAGACAGAAGAGAAAGATGAGAGGGAGACAGAGAGAGAGAGAGAGAGACAGAGAAAGAGAGAGAGAGAGAGAGAGAGAGAGAGAGAGAGAGAGAGACCCATTTGTTGTTCCACTTACTTATGCATTCATTGGTTGTTTCTAGTATGTGCCCTGACTGACAAATCCACAACCTTGACGTATCCTGACAACACACTCTAACCAACTGAGATACCCCACCAGGACTCCTATGAAATCTTTTGTAAGTCAAAATGGTGCAAAGCAAAGAAATTCATTAATTTATATGGAAATATTTTTTAGCATTCCCAAAAACATAACTTACCAAACCACATCACATTACACATAAAACCTAAATAATACTAACATACAGTTAAAGTAGAAATGCACAAAATAAATTGAAATACAGCACAGATGCTCACAGACACAGCTCAAAGCTATAGTAGCATCATTATGGGAAGGAACTTGGGAGGCCACACTCTCGCTGCTGTCTCTAAAATGGCTAATTGCAAATCAGATGCTGAACACTATTTTTTTTTTTTGTAAAATAAAAAATCCTCTTCAGATTTCTTTCAGTTAGTGAAAACCAGTAGTAATGTAAGTCTTTCATAAAAGCGAAGAGGTGTACCTTGAACTTGCAAAAAGCTGAGCATATCTGTACAGTATATGTTGTTTTTGCTAACATAACTAGCTCTGTTTCTTCCTTGGGGTCTTCGTGCAATATCCATTACATGACTTCCAGTTTCTGTTCAGAAGTTGGATTTCTACTTTTGAACTTGCCATATGCATCTGACAAATGACCGAATCTAGCTGGAATTCAGTGCATATAAAGTATGATGTCTACATACATAAATTCAGAATGGAGCTAACAGGGAAAATAAAACCCTATCAACAAGGACAAGAAAAATGATAGCACAGTGAGAGCTCTGTATGTTGAAGAAAATCTGTAATATTGTGTAAAATAAATGTTTAGGGAATTGGTCGGCTAACAGGTCCTCAAAATCTTGCATTTTTGTGTTAGATACTACTTTAAAAAAATAGTAAAAACCCATTACAATACATATTTTATATACTAGTGATGGATTTGCATTTTACCTGTTAGAAATGGAAACTTTCTCTTAAAATTAATATTACTATAACTCTCTGTAGTCACATCACCCTTTTATTCCTCAAACTTCTCTAAGGTAATTTGTACTCTTGTTCAAAGAGCTTGACTTACTCGTCCTTACTTTTAAAGCAATAGCACCACCCTGTGGAAATATGGAAATGTATTCTCACACTAGAACTTGTTAGAACTGTTCCTAACATGCATGCCAAGTAACTCTTTAGCAGTCTGATGAAGTTTTGGATGCCTTCTTAGATTAATGTTTTTAATGCAGAAAATGCAATACAAGGAATTACAAAAGAAACCAATTATACAAAAACATGTAGCCAGGTATTCACGGACTCCAGTTAAGAAGCCACAATAGGAGACTAGGAACATGAAATCATGGTTCCCTCAAAAACAACCTCTCTCTATTATTCTTTGTTATAATTGCGTTTTCAGATATTCCTTCAGAAATTACATATGGGTTTGGCTTAATGTCTATTAATATTTATCTACATGATATATATTTTAAGGAAGTATTGGAAGCTGAATGGGGAATTTTTATGGAATAAAAATAGTTTGAACAGTGAAAAATGTTGGGTTTTGTATCCAGGTCCTTTAAATACTTGAAATTTGGATACTCTTGGCAAAAAGAAAGTACTTCTGAAAGGGTCATCTTGACCATAAGGGCTTACTCTGTGAGCTTTTATGGGGCCCATAGTGAGCCAGGGTGGACAATTAATGCTATTATCAGCTCTGCTGGACAAATTCAGCTACAGAATGCCCAAAGTTACATTCCTTCAGAGGGCCAAAGAAGTGGCTCCAGCTCAGTAATTGAGTGTGGACCAATGAACCAGGAGGGCACCAGTTCGATTCCCAGTCAGGGTACATGCCTGGGTTGCAGACTCAATCCCCAGTGTAGGGGATGCAGGAGGCAGCCAATCAATGATTCTCTCCTATCATTGATGTTTCTATCTCTCCTGCCTTCTCCCTTTCTCTCTTAAATAAATAAAAATATATTTAAATTTTTTAAAAAGAAGAAGTAGCTCCAGGTACCACTGTAGGGCACCTTGAGGACCCTATTACTAGTTAGGTGAGCAGTGGCTATTGGACTGTAGCGCTCTGAAATGAGGGATCGAGGAAGAGGCTGGGGGTATGGGAAGAACGACAATTAGCACTGCAGATTTTATCAATAATAAAGACTTACCAAATATTTCAGGCTCTCCTGGGCACATATGGCAGGGTTGCACTTTCTAGTCCCTTACAGATGAATGGAGTCATATGATAGGTGCAGGCCAATGATTTGTCAGTGGGAGTGACAGGTTTCTCTTCTGGTTTAATTGTCAATATAAGACTATTCAGAATTTTCTTTCCCACTGACATAGAGAAGGATAATATTCAAGATAGTAGCTACTCTATCAGCCTGCACCCTATGCCCAGTGTGGCATTATTCCTGGTGGCCAAGTCATGGAAACAACCAAAGTGCTTTTCTATAAATCCATGGTTCTCAACCTTCCTAATGCCGCGACCCTTTAATACAGTTCCTCATGTTGTGGTGATCCCCAATGATAAAAGTATTTTTGTTGCTACTTCTTACCTGTAATTTTGCTATTGTTATGAATCATAATGTAAATATCTGTGTTTTCAGATGGTCTTAGGTGACCCCTGTGAAAGGGTCGTTTGACCCCAAAAGGGGTCGAGACCCACAAGTTGAGAATCGCTGCAGATGATTGGATAAAGAAGATGTGGTACGTATATACAATTGAATACTACTCAGCTTTAAGAAAAGGAAGATGAAATACTTCCATTTGCGATAATGTGGATAGATCTTGAGAATATTATCCTAAGTGGAATAAATCAGTCAGAAAAAGCTAAGTAGGGGATATAAAACTGAAATGCATAGACAACAGTATGGTGGTTATCAGAGGAAAGGGGGTGGGGAAGTAGTAAAGGGTAAAGCAGGGCAAATATATGGTGATAGAAGATGATTTGACTTTGGATGATGGGCATACAATGCAATATACAGATTTTATATCATAGAAATCTACATTTGAGACCTACATAATCTCATTAACCAATGTCACCCCAGTACATTTTTGAAGCATATTTTTATTGATTTCAGAGAGAGGGAGAGAGAAAGAAACATCAATGATGAGAAAAAATCATTGATCGACTGTCTTCCACAAGCCCCCTACTGGAGATCAAGTTTAAAACCTGGGCATATTGTCTGACCTGGAATCAAACCATGATCTCCTGATTCATAGGTTAATGCTCAAAGATTGAGCCACACCAGACGGGTTTATCCCCAATCAATTTAATTTTAAAAAAGAGAATGTACTGAAAGCAATATTTACATTATTTACGTAGATGCAGCCAAGATTTAAAAGACATAGCTAGAAACCAGCACATATTGATACTCATGGTCTCTCACATTTCTGCACATCTCCTTGTTGTTACTTCTTCCTGGTGGTACAATTCCTCAACTTACCTGGAAAGTCAGATGCAGATAAAAATGTTTTGGCACTGCCCAAGATCATCTCACCCAATATATTACCTAGTTGGACAGATCTACTACCTAGGAAATTGTTTAAAATATTATCAATAATTAACCAGAGATCCTGGATTTTGAAGTCATAACATTAGTATTAGTAATAATAATACAGGTCACACTTTTTAAAGTGTTTTATCTTTATAAGATAGCGTAATATATCTACTTTGTCTTTTTTCCTAAAATCCCTACTCTGACTTTGTTTCCAGAGTCTAATCTCAGCATGAGAGAACAAATTACAGAAGGAATGGATATGGAGCTGTCTATATATGACAGGTAAATGACACCTCTAGTTTATCCTACTTTTAATAATATTAAGATTAGTCTGTAATTTCCCCTAATTTCTCTATAATTAAATTTCCGACCAGTGTTTCATTTAATGATTTTTAACACCCATTTCTTAGTGTTACATAGATAAATTCTTTCATTTTGTGTTATGACACAGCGATTTTCTGATTTTAGCATTCTTTGTGATTCTACTAGGTGGAATTCTATAAAGAAGAATGTACTCTCATCAACTATTTAGTTAACCTGAAATACAGTTTGTACAAGAAAGATAAGGGAAAAAACTTTGATTATTTCTCTTCATCAATTTTCAGAGTTGGTAACCTAGTAACCTCCAAAGATGATTATTTTGGAGGCTTTTGTTCATATTAGAAACTCATCACTTTTGTTTATATTTTTGATATTTTTTAATTCATGGCAGGCATTATTCTTTTTGATATTCAGACTGTCTCCATTTAGGCAAGTAGGAGCATTCATGGTATTTTTTATTTATTCTGGATTATTCTTGTAAAAATGTCAAGTATGTCCTATTTAATTCTATCCCTCTCATTTGATTCTAAATCTCCCACATCTTGGAAGAAATTTATTTTGTTCTTTCCCCTTTTAGTAAGTTCCTAATAAACAGTTGCATTGTCTGATATTGAGCCGCCTTACAATCTTAAGAGGCCTCACAACAGTTCAAACAATTTTAAAAGCCAATTTTAATGACAAAATGTAACAAAGTTGTTTAACCAAATCTGCAAGTCTAGTCTTGAAATCGTGGGCATTATTCCCCCCTTAAAGGAGAAGAAAGAAAGGAAATACCAGTGCAAAAAGTAAATATAACAGGATTATGCAATCTAAGAGGAAATACCTTAAGATTTTAAATCAGTGTATGTTATTCTAAAATAAAATATACAAATAATTTTCCTAAAATGGATTCAGTTTAGCTCTTACTGTTGAAACTATGACTGCAAGTATAGCATATAGGAGCAGCTAGACATGAATTCTGTACTCACCTTCTTTTTTAAAAAATATATATATATTTTATTGATTTTTTTTACAGAGAGAAGGGAGAATGATAGAGTTAGAAACATCAATTAGCTGCCTCCTACACACCTTCTACAGGGCATGTGCCTGCAACCAAGGTTCATGCCCTTGACTGTAATCAAACCTGGGACCTTTCAGTCTGCAGGCCAAAGCTCTATCCACTGAGCCAAACCAGTTAGGGCAAGGGACTCACCTTCTTAAGGAAGCCTCTTTTTCCTCCAGAAAGAGTTACCAGTCTTTCGGTCTGCATTTACACTGCTCTTTATTCATACATAGTAAGTAAATTGATAAATTACAACATCTCCAACCAGATGCCCAGTCTGAAACTTGGGGTGATTTCTTAAGCTTCCCCTTCCCCTCTGAATGCTATTGATGTGACTTCTTAAAACCTCTCCAATCCTTGCCCTCTTTTCTTTCTTTTCACTACTGCTATAATTTAGACTTTTAGCTTAACTAACTTATTGTCCTCCTCAACACCTCTAGTCTTCATGATATTATCAAAGTTATCTTTCTAAAAATTGATTATTCAAAATAAATAAATAAATAAAAATAAAAATATTGATTATTCCACAGCCCTTGATTTAAATCCTTAAAAAGCTCCTTGTTACTTTTAGAAAAAATTTCTCAACATGGAATATAAGATCCTTCATGACCTTCCCTCTGTTTAACCATCTGTCTCCTTCCTGCCTCCTGTGTCATCCCCAAGCCATCTCAAGTCCCATGCCCAATACTCAAGCGGTACTAAAAATGGGCAGAACTGGCTGTATTTGAGCAAAGATATTTCTTCTGTTTAGAACAACCTTCTTCTTTTTCTTTAAATTAATGAAGATTCATTTTTCAAAAGTCATCCTTGATATTACCACCTCTTACTTGATTTCCTGCACACCGAAAGCAAATTAACTTCCTCCACAACTCTATGCAGTTAATTAGTTACTGAATAACTAGAGGCCTGGTACACTAAATTTGTGCACGGGAGGGGAGAGGGGTGGTATCCCTCAGCCCAGTCTGTACTCTCTCCAATCTGGGACCCCTCAAGGGATGTCCTATTGCTGGCTCCCAACTGCTTGCCTGCCTGCCTTCCTGATTACCCCTAACTGCTTCTGCCTGACAGCCTGATCACCCCCTAACCACTCATTCCCCTGCCAACCTGATTGATGCCTGACTGCTCCCCTGCCAGGCTGATTGCCCCTAACTGCCCTCCACTGCAGGCCTGGTCAACCCTAACTGCCCTTCCTTGCAGGCCAGGTCCCCCACAACTGCTCTCCCCTGCAGGCCTAGATCCCCCCACAATTGCCCTTCCCTGCAGGCCTGGTCACCCCAACTTCCCTCTCTGCTGGCCTGGTCACCCCTAATTGCCCTCCCTTGCAGGCCTGGTCCCTTCCAACTGCCCTCCCCTGCTGGCCATCTTGTGTCCACATGGGGGAAGCCATCTTGTGTGTTGGAGTGATGGCCAATTTGCATATTACTCTTTTATTAGATAGGATCTGAACCAAGCATTATCCAAACATTTTTCAAACTGTTTATGTCAATTTATTTATACTACCACCAAAAATATAACTGGGTTCTCTGTTGTAACACTTCCTCATGTACCCTTGATATGTCAGACTTTGATTGCCCTGGCCAGTCTGGCTTAGTTGGTTGGAGCGTCATCCAGGGGACCAGAAGGGTCCAGGGTTCATCCCAGTCAGGAGAGTATTGCAGGCAACTGATCTCTCTCTTTCTCCCTCTCCCCCTTGTTCCCAGCTCCCTGTCTTAAATCAATGAAGACATGTTCTCAGGTTAAAATAAAGAAATAATAAATAAAATGTAAAACACTGTGCTGGGTCTGTGGTGGCATCCCTTTATAGTTTTTAATATCTTTTTTCAATATATTTTTATTTATTTCAGAGAGGAAGGGAGATGGAGAGAGAGAAACATCAATAATGAGAGAGAATCATTGATTGGTTGTCTTCTGCATGCCCTTTATTGGGGATCAAACCCCCAACCCATATGCCCTTGACCGAAATTGAACCCAAGACCCTGCAGTGTGCAGGTGAAGGCTCTACCCATTGACCCAAACCAACTAGGGATAATTTCTAATATCCTTAATGTGCTAACAGATAATTGTTAAGAGAAGCCTTTCCCTTTACATATACTTATTAATGTTTCCTGAATCAGCAAATGCAAAGGCCTTGCAGTTAGATTTTTTCAAGGAACAGTACGAAAACCAGTAAGTCTGGAGAAAGATGCCGAACTAGTTAAGATTTTGGAATCAGAACCAAAGCTGTCACGATTCTCAAATTTGGGTATTTATATGAAAATCCACTTTGTTGGTTAAAATTGAATACTCTAGGGTTGCATTCCCCAAAAATTCTTTTAAATGTTATTTTTAATTTTTTCTTTATTTTTTTTCCCATCACCATTTATCTTCCTATACCCTCTCCCACCACCCCCTCCCTATTATAGTCATCACAATGTTATTCTCTCCATGAATTCTTTTTTTTTTTTTTTTTTGGTCAATCCCTCTACTCCCTTATCCTGACCCTAACCAACAGTACTGTCTGCCTGTTCTTTATCTATGACCCAGAAATTCTAATTCAGTGGTTCAGAGTTTGGGACATAATACCTATATTTAAAAATAATTATCTCAAGTTATTCTGCCATAGTTGGTTTTCAGTCCACAGAATGAGAAACACTGTTTACAGATTATCATTCCTCCTAAAGGAACATAATTACATATTACAGTGCAATTTATGAGACTGACTACTTTGCGATTTTCTAACTTTGTGGGTAGGTACAATAGCATTTTACAATATTAAAATTAAGCCCACTTGGAAAAGTTTAAGACCTACCTTGCAATAGCTGCAGACCTCTGATCATATTGCAAAACCAAGAATAATCATGGGCAAGTGATATGGAGAAAGAGCATTAATGTTGTTTTCTGAAGAAGTGAATTTGACACTCAGCTGTGTCATCTTAGACAAATCCCTTAACCTCCCTGAGTTTCCCTTTCTCACCTAAAATTATATTGTGACATACTTACCCTACCAACCTTGCAAACTAAGGTCAAAATGATAGAATGATAAAGAATTAATAATACAAGAGTAAGATCCAGTCATTTTAGAGGAATAATTGTTTTTGAGTGACACACCTGCCTGAATTAAAGAAATGATATTTAGCTTCAGAGGCATTTGTTGTTTGGAATAATCTTAGCAGCTTCCTATTAAAAGGAAAACTTTAAAAGCATTTTACCGTTTAAACAACATTGCAAGGAAAACCTTAAGTGACATGACAAAGGATACAAAATTAGTTTAGAGATAAGACCAGGACTCAAGACTTCTGCTTACTAGTCCAGGTCACTTTCCACACCATACTTTGTCTTTTTTACTCTTTCCTAGAGTCCATAGACCAAACGATTCTGATACACAGCCGCATTTGAGCACCGCTGCTCCGCTGCATTAGGTGTGGTAGTGGGGTGGTAGTAATTCTTTTTACCTTTTATTGCGCTTCCTTGACCAACAGCTTTATTGAGGTTATTACTAGTATTCACATACCACACCATTCACCATTCTAAACGGTACAACTCAATGATCTTTTTTAAAAGTATAATCGCAGAGGTGTGCAACCATCACCACAATCAATTAGGTGTGGTAGTGGGGTGGTAGTAATTCTTTTTACCTTTTATTGCGCTTCCTTGACCAACAGCTTTATTAAGGTATTACTAGTATTCACATACCACACCATTTACTATTCTAAACGCTACAACTCAATGATCCTTTTTAAAAAGTATAATCACAGAGGCGTGCAACCATCAATCCCCAGGATCAATTTTCGTCTTTACCTCTTCATCACCCGAAAAGAAACCCCGTACCTGGCAGCCGTCCTCCTCCATGCCGCCCCGCCCCGCCCCCAGCCTCTGGCCAGCCCTCATCGGTATAGCCCTGCCTAGTCAAGACCTCTCACAGAAACGACACCATGCCGTGTGCGGCCGGTTGGGACCGGCTTCTTTCACGCAGCCGGTTTTCAAGGTGTAGTTATCGTTTTAAAATGAGAGGGTAACTGTCAGAGACAGTTCAGAAATACAGCGGGGGGTGGGGGGATGGGGGGAAAGAATCACCCATAATCCCATTCTAATACCACCGATGACAGACTTTTCTGTGTTTTTCTCTCCCCAGCGTCCCCCACCCCCGCCCGCCCGCAGAAGCACTTTCACCTGCCGGGCATACAGGTAAAGGATCCCCCTCCCCGCCACCAGCAGCGCCCCACCCCCCCACGCTCAGCCTGAGGAGGCGCGGGCCGCGGGCGCAGCGGCCCCGCCCCTCCCCGCCGGCGCCGCGCTTGCGTCACCGCGGGAGCCGCAGACCCCGCCTCCCCGCCGGGTCGCGGCGGCTTTGACAGAGCGCGATGGCGGCGGCCGGGGCGGCCGGGGCGGCCGGGGCGCCGGCGAGCGTGTCGGGGAAGCCCGAGTTTTACCAGCTTCTGAAGAACCTGATCAATCCGAGCTGTATGGTGCGGAGGCAGGCCGAGGAGCTCTATGAAAACATCCCGGGTGTGTGCAAGACGACGTGCCTCCTAGATGCCGTCCGAAATCGAAGAGCAGGTTACGAGGTGAGACAAATGGCCGCCGCCCTGCTACGACGGCTTTTGTCCTCTGGGTTTGAAGAAGTCTACCCCAGTTTGCCTCCCGACGTGCAGAGGGACGTCAAGGTTGAACTGATACTGGCCGTGAAGTTAGAGACGCATGCTAGCATGAGGAAAAAGCTGTGCGATATTTTCGCCGTGCTGGCCAGGAACTTGATAGGTGAGGATGGCACGAACCACTGGCCCGAAGGTCTCAAGTTCCTTGTTGATTCGATCTACTCCAAAAATGTGGTGCTGTGGGAAGTTGCGCTTCACGTTTTCTGGCACTTTCCCGGGATTTTTGGGAACCAAGAGCGGCATGATTTGGATATCATCAAACGGTTGCTGGACCAGTGTATTCAAGATCAAGAACATCCAGCAATCAGGACATTATCCGCTAGAGCTGCCGCTACATTTGTACTCGCCAATGAGAACAATACCGCTCTTTTCAAAGACTTTGCAGACTTGCTTCCTGGAATCTTACAGGCCGTGAATGACTCTTGCTACCAGGATGACGATTCCGTGCTAGAATCCCTTGTTGAGATTGCAGATACTGTGCCTAAATACTTGGGTCCTTATTTAGAAGATACTCTGCAGTTGAGTCTAAAGTTATGCGGAGACTCTAGACTTAGTAATCTGCAACGCCAGCTGGCCCTTGAAGTAATAGTGACCTTGTCTGAAACTGCAACCCCAATGTTGAAAAAATATACAAATATTATTGCACAGGCAATTCCTCATATATTAGGAATGATGGTTGATCTACAAGATGATGAGGACTGGGTAAATGCCGATGAAATGGAAGAAGATGATTTTGACAGCAATGCTGTTGCTGCTGAGAGTGCACTAGACAGACTGGCCTGTGGGCTTGGTGGAAAACTTGTTTTACCAATCACTAAGGAGCATATCATGCAGATGCTTCAGAGCCCTGACTGGAAATATCGACATGCTGGATTAATGGCCTTATCTGCCATTGGAGAAGGATGCCATCAACAAATGGAACCAATTCTAGATGAAATGGTTAACTCTGTTTTGCTTTTTCTTCAGGATCCTCATCCAAGGGTAAGGGCTGCCGCCTGTACTACGCTTGGACAGATGGCTACAGATTTTGCACCTAATTTCCAAAAGAAATTCCATGAAACAGTGATTGCAGCTCTGTTGCGTACCATGGAAAATCAAGGTAATCAGCGTGTGCAATCACATGCGGCTTCTGCACTTGTTATTTTTATTGAAGACTGCCCCAAATCATTGCTAGCTATATATTTGGATAGTATGGTGAGAAATCTACATTCCATCTTGGTGATTAAACTTCAAGAGTTGATTCGGAATGGAACTAAGTTGGCTTTGGAACAGCTTGTGACAACTATTGCCTCAGTTGCAGATACAATAGAAGAAAAATTTGTTCCATATTATGATATATTTATGCCATCACTAAAGCACATTGTTGAGCTTGCTGTTCAAAAGGAACTCAAGCTTCTGAAAGGAAAAACTATTGAATGCATTAGCCATGTTGGTCTTGCTGTTGGGAAGGAAAAATTTATGCAAGATGCATCAAATGTGATGCAGCTATTATTGAAGACACAATCAGATTTAAATAATATGGAAGACGATGACCCTCAGACCTCTTACATGGTTTCAGCATGGGCTAGAATGTGTAAAATTCTTGGAAATGATTTTCAACAGTACCTTCCACTGGTTATTGAGCCTCTTATTAAGACTGCTTCAGCTAAACCTGATGTTGCTCTCTTAGATACACAAGATGTAGAGAATATGAGTGATGATGATGGCTGGCAATTTGTAAATCTTGGAGATCAGCAGAGTTTTGGAATTAAAACCTCAGGACTAGAAGCAAAAGCAACTGCTTGCCAGATGTTGGTTTACTATGCTAAGGAATTAAGGGAAGGACTTGTGGAATATACAGAACAAATTGTAAAGCTGATGGTTCCTTTACTGAAATTTTATTTCCATGACAATGTTCGAGTGGCAGCAGCTGAATCCATGCCATTTCTCCTGGAATGTGCAAGAATTCGTGGCCCAGAGTATCTTGCACAGATGTGGCAATTCATATGTGATCCCTTAATCAAGGCTATTGGGACTGAACCTGATACAGATGTACTCTCAGAAATAATGAGTTCTTTTGCAAAGTCCATTGAAGTAATGGGAGATGGCTGCCTTAATGATGAACACTTAGAAGAACTGGGAGAAATATTGAAAGCAAAACTTGAAGGACACTTTAAAAACCAAGAATTGAGACAGGTTAAAAGACAGGAAGAAAACTATGATCAACAGGTTGAAATGTCCTTGCAAGATGAGGATGAATGTGATGTTTACATTTTGACCAAAGTATCAGATATTTTGCACTCATTATTTAGTACCTACAAAGAAAAGATTTTACCATGGTTTGAACAGCTGCTTCCATTAATTGTAAATCTAATTTGTTCTAGTAGGCCATGGCCAGATAGACAGTGGGGATTGTGTATATTTGATGATATTATAGAGCACTGTAGTCCCACTTCATTTAAATATGTAGAATATTTTCGGTGGCCAATGCTACTAAATATGCGAGATAATAACCCTGAAGTCAGGCAAGCTGCTGCTTATGGCCTGGGTGTTATGGCACAGTTTGGTGGAGATGATTATCATTCTTTATGTTCAGAAGCTCTTCCACTGCTGGTAAAAATTATTAAGTGTGCAAATTCTAAAACTAAAAAAAATGTCATTGCTACAGAGAACTGTATCTCAGCAGTAGGCAAGATTTTGAGGTTTAAGCCTAACTGTGTAAATGTAGATGAAGTTCTTCCACACTGGTTGTCATGGCTTCCACTGCATGAGGATAAAGAGGAAGCTATTCAGACTTTGAGTTTTCTCTGTGACTTAATTGAAAGTAACCACCCAGCTGTACTCGGTCCAAATAATTCCAATCTTCCCAAAATAATCAATATAATTGCAGAAGGAAAAATTAATGAGACTATTAACTATGAAGATCCTTGTGCCAAACGCCTAGCTAATGTTGTGCGTGAGGTACAGACTTCTGAAGAATTGTGGTTGGAATGTATATCCCAACTTGATGACGAGCATCAGGAAGCCTTACAGGAATTGCTGAATTTTGCTTGAAGCACTTTAATACCACTTGAATATCATCTACCTTAAAAGCAACTCCAAATAAATGTTGTGAATGGATTCTATTGTAATTGAAAGAACTGTTTTTTCCCTGCTAAGCAGTTTGTATTCCTTCCCTGTGTTACTCCAGGATAAGCCAGTGTTATAACCTTATGTTCACCTTGCATGTTTTGTCTCAATCATAGATCTTGGTGTTGACCTGTGCTTCCACTGTCTTAGAATGTTTATTCTTCCCCTAGTTGATGTGAAGTATATAAATTGTTGCTAGTTGTTTGAATTGTTGATGAAGAGCAAGCATTATATTTGGTGTCAGGATGTCATACTGCCTATCACAAGATGCTAAGAGCTCACAAAGTTAGGATAAGAGAACTTCCAGGACAAACATCTTTGTAATTATAGGTGAAAAATATAGTGGCAGGCTTATTCCTCTTTGATAATATTCCTGGTTTTCATGGTAATAGGAAGATGTGGGAAGTGGGAGTTTTGAGGTACAGTGGTACCTCGAGATACAAGTTTAATTCGTTCCGAAACCTTGAGGCGTGGGACACTATGAGACGCTCGGAGTCTCGGTAAACTGGTGGGTCGTGTGCAGCCGGCCAATCCCCGCGATTACTCCTATCTCAAATGTTGCTTGTATTTCAAAGCAAATCGCTCACTCGACGGCTCGTATCTCAAAAATCTCGTATGTTAGGGCACTCGTATCTCCATGTACCAGTGGATGTGGGGGATTTTTTCTATAATATATATGAACTTTTTCACAATGCCTTCCTCAGAAATGGAAGAAACATCCACATTCTACTTCCAGCTGAGAGTTATGAGAACTTTAGAATTTTCTTAGCCAGACTAGTCTATGTTAAGTTATCTAGGACTCTAAAAACCATGTTTACTGAAAAGGGTATCCTGACATCTAACATTGGTAGCATGTAACATACTATTATAACAGTTTGACAAATGGAAAGTTAATATTTGTGGGAGATATTCGATGTTATGTATTTGAGCAGAATATTGTATTATGTATATATACTATTTTTCCCCTCCAAAGCAGCTCAACAAGAACTAATTTAACATGGGTCTTAAATAGATTTCTGTTTTGAAGAAGTTCTTAATAGATTCTATAGTAGCACTACAGAGTATTCTATTGTGAAAATGAAAGGAAAGCAAAATTAATATTATCTTTAGACATGAAAATGTAAACAGCTTTGAGATCAATCATTTAGCATTAGATGTGCATTGTAAGAAAACAGTAATAGAAATGTAGGGTTAATTATATTAATTGGAATGTCAGTCTTTAATGTTGAGCTTTTGTAGGGTAGGAAAAAGCTTTCTACTCACCAAATCATTGATCCAAAATTTCAAAATAAAAATAAATACATCTATTATGAGTTTCTGGTACTATTGTGAGTACTGTATATGTAAACTATTTAGCAAGTACTGGTAAGTACTTAATAAATGGTAGCTATTATTGCTGTTGTTTGTACTTCTGTGTTTTTTTTTTTTTTATGGTTTAGAATACCTTTTACATTAGAATATCCCTGATTTTTCACCTACCAGTTCAGATAAGCAGGCCATGTAGGCCATTGTGGTCAGAAATATGAAGGTGAAATTTGAGATATGCAATTCCTGTCCATTCCATACAATTGTTTATTAATTAAGGGGGAAAAACAAAGGACATTAAATATAGTATAGTAACAATTTTAAGTTTATTTAAAATAAATTTAAAAATATACAAATAAATAAAAAAATCCCACCACAAAATATTAATAGAGTTTTTTCTGGGTAATGGGATTAAATGACAATTTTTTTTCTTGAAACTTACTTTTCTATATTTTCTAACTTACCTACAACCTTATATACACATATTTTAGGTTCAAGGATCTAATCACAATTATCTTGGCTTCTCTATGACTTATGGCTGAGGTTCCTTCAACTCAGCCATGTTTCTTTATCTTAATATTCTTTAATTAAGAAGCCCTTAACATTTCTTGTAATTTCCTGCACTCCTTTCCCTTCTAGGGAAATTCTGCCCTAGAAGTTAGGCCCTTGGAGAATTTTGAAATACGCAACCTAGATTTAAATTTTGGCAAATTACTTTCTTAACCTAAGCATCAGGTTTTTTTATCTGTAAAACAGACATAATACCTAGCTGATAGGATTGTTGTGAGAATTAAAGAAGATAATGAATATAAAGTGTTTAGTACAGGGTTCAACAAATGCAAGCTAATATATTGGAGAATCCTGAAATAGGGTTGATGGCTAAAGAGGAAGGGGGTTATTTGCTGATATAGAGTGGGTCCAGATTTTTGGGCTTTGTCAAAGGAAATGAGGGATGTCCAGTCAGATACTCTTTTGGTTGCCAGTTGCTGAAAGTTCCCTGCCTTTGTACCTACCTTTGTGAGCTGAAGTATATCTATAGGCTTTAAGGAGAGAATGCTGTAAATGCCCAATAAATTGCAAATGTCTTTAAAGGTCCATATTAACGAGAAACAATCTTAAAAGTCAGAATATCTGACCATTTAGTTACTTAAATAACTTTTACTTTAATAGAGATATATTTCTCATTCTAAATAGAGAGTATTATATGCATCTTTCAAACAGAACATGGGAAAACAGTAATGTCTGCTTTATGGAACCATTAATTCCTTTCTGCCCACTTATTTTTAAGCAAGTGTGAAGGATGAGTCCACTTTTAAGATATCTAAGCAGTAGTTTTATAATGTGTAGAGATTACAAGGCCATGCTAATGACGACTTAATAGCTAACTAATGCTATACAGATTCAACTTGAAATATCTGAAAACTTTTTAGTCCCGAGGATATATTTTTTTTAATGAGGTTCCATTCCCTTCCTTTATTCTTAGCAGATATCAAGAATCAAAAATGTGGAAATATGTTTTGTTTTTCATTTTAACGAAAAACATGAGGTTAGTTTCCAAAATAGGAATTGATAAAAACTGGAGACAGAGGTTCAGAAATCCGAGTTCTGAAATCCTTGTCCCTTGCATGTGTACATGTTTCAGTTAGTCTAGTTATTAAGCCTCTTTTTACACTTTTCAAAATTCTAATTTTATATTTGAAACCCGCAGTCACAAAAGGAAAGAAACTGTGTGCCAAAAAAAAAAATGTAAATTGAAAAGTAGGACAGGATTTACATTTTGTGTCTTTTTACTTTTCATCTGCTACTAAACAAAAGTTATCTGCCAAGCTCCTTCTCGGATAATTTTAGTTTTTAGGGCTAGTAAGGGGTTATCGCAAAAGAAACGATCCTCCCTCCGTTCTTGCTCTCAAAAGCCCTTCGGCCACTCCGCGCAGGCGCCTTGCTTGCCTCGCCACTCCGCCCTTAAAAGCTTCAGCAGGCTGATGACATCATTGGTCTGCGCAACCTACCGGATCTCGGGACCTGCAGCTTCGCCCAAGTCCCTGCTGTCGCGTAGCGGGGCGGGACGCGAGGGGGTGGGGTTGTCTTAATACGCATGCGCATCGTGGATGGCGACGGCGACTCTTTCTTTGCCCCAGTAGGGGGGGGGTGGAGTGGGGACCTGTGAGCCTCCCTCTTCTCTCTGCCCCTCCCCTTCCCTCTCCACCACCCCCCAGCCCCAACCCGCCCAGCGGGGCTTCTAACTGACAGTTGTCGTCTGGCTCGGTCCGCGCGCCGCCTCCTCCTGGCCCGGGTGCCCCGCAGGTAGAGAGGGGCGGGAGGGGGGTGAGGGGGAGGAGGAGGAGGAGCCCGAGCCGCCGCGGCCCAGCGCTGCGGCCCCCTCCGGGGCGGCTAGAGGACCCGCACTTCGTCCTCGCCCCCTCCCAGTCCCCTCGCCGGCCCGGGAGGGGGTGGGGCGCCGAGGCCGCGGCGGCCCGGCCGGGCCTGGCGGGTGAGGAGCGGGCAGAGCGCGGAGGGGTGAGGCCGGCGAGGGCCGCGCGCGCGCCGCCGCCGCCGGGGGGGAGGGGAGAGGAGGGCACCTAGGCTCTCCTCTTCTCTCCCCCATCCCCCGCGCGCCATGTAACCCCGCCCCGCTGGCGGCGAGCTCGAGACCCCCGCGCGCGCGGAGCCGAGCCGGCTGCGGAGGAGAGCGAGGCCCGATGCGGCGGGGGCTGCGCGGTGCCCCGGCGCCCTGAGGAGGTGGCCCGCGCTCACGCGTCCCCCGGCGCCTCGAGCGGCCCCTCCACATCGCCCAACCTGGGCCTGCCGGGGGCGTGAGCGTGCCCCAGACGCCGGGGGAGATGGAGCCGGCCCGGGAGGAGGAGAGGCCGCCCCCCGCAGGCGAGGAAGAGGAGGAGGTGGCAGCGGCGGCCCTGGCCTCGGGGCCGGCCCGACGGAGGAGTGCCTCCTCGCGGGAAGACGCGGACGGCCCGGAGGAGGAGGAGGAGGAGGAAGCGGCGGCGGCGGCGGCGGCGGCGATGGTGGTCGGGGGCAGTGGCTGCAAGGAGCAGGAGTTGAGCTACGAGCTACAGCAGGGCTACCGCATCCTGGGCGAGTTCCTGCAGGAGAAGCACCGCGGCCTCACCGCCCCCTTCCTGCAGCCTTTGGGGGGTGCTGCCGCCGGAGAGGAGGCGGCGGCGGCGGCCGAGGGCCCGCGCGGCGGGGGCCGGGGCAGTCGCTCCCTCCCGCAGCCTCGCGGGCAGGGCCTGTGTCTGCTGAAGATGGAGGAGAAGTTCAGTAGCGGCCAGTACGGGGGCATCACCGAGTTCGTGGCGGACTTCAGGTCGATGCTGGAAACGTGCTACCGCCTGCACGGAGTGGACCACTGGGTCTCCAGACAGGGCCAGAAGCTGGAGATGATGCTGGAGCAGAAGTTGGCGCTTCTCTCTCGGTAAGTGCAGGGCGTCCCGGGTGGGCCTGGCGGACTGACACAAACACACCCTCACACGTGTCCGAGGAGGGGCCGGGCCAGGGGCCGGGGGGCGTCGCTGATAGGTGCTGAGTCGGGGCTGGAGAACCCTGGGAGGAGCAGCGGCTCGGGGCGGGGGCCCGCAGGGGTGTGGTGTGGCGGCTGAGGGCGAAGGCACCCGGCGCCCCCCCCCCGGTAGAAAGAAGCCGAGAACGGAGCCCGGGCCAGACCCAAGGCGCGGGTGAAACTCGTAGATGCCAGGTAAAATGGTTCCCCTAGGAAGAATCGTAGGGGTAAGGCAAGAGGAAAAAGTTTTTGTGGGATGGAGGTTGGATCCGTATCTTTTAGACAGTTTTAGCGTGACAGTTTAAAAAAAAAATGTGTAGGATGAAATATCGTTAGGAAAATACTTTTAGCTCATGTACAAAGGGGGTAGTTTCATACCATTAAAAAATAGTACCATTTTCTACTCCGTGTTGGCCGTCGGAGATTTAGGGAGTTACTAAATGGTTAATGATGATTCTGGTGTGCTCCTGGAGATCTTTTCTCTCAGCTTCATCTGCGGAGACTCAACTTTGGCTGTAATAGGGGGTGCATCAGCGCAAAATTGTTAATACGTTTAGATATTTGTGTTTATTCTACCACAGATCATAGACAGTTCAGGTGGCACAGTGCTGCTGGTGTCCTCCACCCATATACCTACGGTTGTTTTAACTTAGTAAGAAGAAATAATGGAGGTTACTAAAACATATTAAATTCTAATAACTATGTAGTTTATACAAACCAAATTAATTTCTCAAGTGGCAGTTTTTTAGGAATAGAAAAATGACTGTTGCTGAAAATAGTTTGACTCTTTACTAGCTAAAGTGAACTTGAACAAGTCACTTTACGTTTTTGGCTTTAGTTTCATCATACGTAATGTGGGGATAATAATAGTACCTATCTCAAGGATTGCTGTAGATTAAATGAGTTACATGTAAAGTCAACAGTGCTAGTCCCATAGTGAGCCAAATATAAATGTTAATCATTATAATAGTAGTAGTTGAATAAAATGAATATTTTCCTCATATCTGAAACTGAGCATTCTACTAGTGTTTTTCTGGAGTAGTTGTTAATTCTTTGGTCCTTGGTTTATAATTGTAATTTTAAAGTGATCTCATTTGTCAACTGGCTTCTTTATGCTGTTTTCACTGCCATCAGTGACTTCTTTCATTGAAAACAGTAGGATTCTTCTTGAATTCTTTTATAAAGTAGAATTATTTGGTAACAATTATTCACAGATTTGCTTTGTAGATTACTCTTAATACTCGTTTAGTGACATTATTCTTATGTGTAGTGTATTTGTTACCATTAACTCCACAGTGTTTTGTAGTTATGACCAACATAAAAAACAATCCATACATATGTTTTTATTTTCAAGTAATAAAATATACTTCAAGTTGATGTCACAAGATTTTAGTCTGTGGAAGGACCCATAGATTTAATCGAATCAAAATGCACAGTTTTATAGATGTAGAAACAGAATTTAGAATGAGGCAAGAGAATGGCTGTATGAAAGTGCTAAGAAGCAGCCCATAGGTTTGAATGAATTACATATATATTCAAAAGCATTGTACATATAGTAAATAATTTTCAAGTCCCACAAAAGAGCAAGGGAGACTATTTCTCTTTCACATAAAGGTATGTAAAGGTAAATTTCTAAATGCTTAGAAACAATCCCAGTGGTTTATGCTCATTCTGACATGATTTAATAGCATCCATAGTTAGAATTTAAACTTACAACATTGTTGTTTGTAAACATAATATATATGCGATATTATTATTCTAAAAGAGATAAAATTCTTGCATTTTAGTAGCAAAAAGTAAGATGATGGTCTTAAATAGATAAAAGTTTTGTAAATAATAGGTTTGCCAGACCACACCTGTTGATACTAGAAAAATCATTTCTTTTTATGTACTAGCCTATTCAATAAATGCTTTGAATGAGCACAACTTTGAGGAAAAGCATAGGTTGCAACTCTTCAGTATGCGTTTAGGATGTATAGATGTTCCAGAGCAATGTTCTATTGACTGCCCATATAAATAAGATTTTCAGCAAATAGATGACCCAGATAACTTATTTGTAAACTAGAGGCCCAGTGCACTAAATTTGTGCATGGGGGGGGTGTTTCCCTCAGCTCAGCCTGCACCCTCTCCAATCTGGGACCACTTGAGGGATGTCCGACTGCCCAGGTAGGCCCGATTCCACTAAATGGGCAGTCAGACTTCCCTCTCACAATCCAGGACTGCTGGTTCCCAACTGCTCACCTGCCTGCCTTCCTGATTGCCCCTAACTGCTTCTGCCTGCCAGCCTGATCACCCACTCACTCCCTTGCCAGCCTGATTGATGCCTAGCTGCTCCCCTGCCAGCCTGTTTGCCCCTAACTGCCCTCCCCTACAGGCCTGGTCCCCCGCAACTGCCCTGCCCTACAGGCCCAGTCTTCCAATTTCCCTTCTCTGCTGGCCTGGTCACCCCTAACTGCCCTCCCCTGCTGGCCTGATTGCCCCAACTGCCCTCCCTTGCAGGCCTGGTCCCTCACAACTGCCCTCCCCTGCTGGCCTGATCGCCCCCAACGGCCCTCCCTTGCAGGCCTGGTCCCTCACAACTGCCCTCCCCTGTTGGCTATCTTGTGTCCACATGGGGGCAGGATCTTTGACCATGTGGTGGCAGCCATCTTGTGTTTTGGAGTGATAGTCGATCTGCATATTACTTTTTAATTAGATAGGACAGAGGCCTTGTGCATGGGTGGGGGCCAGCTGGTTTTCCCTGAAGGGTGTCCCTTGGAGCATGGGGCGGCCTGGGTGAGGGGCCTGTGATGGTTTGCAGGCTGGCCACGCCCCCTGGTGACCCAAGTGGAAGCTTTGCAATCTGGGATTTATTTATCTTCTACAATTGAAACTTTGTAGCCTGGAGCGGAGACCAAGGCAGGCCAGGGCTGCAGAAGTTTGGCTTCCTCCATCACCGGGCGCAACCCTAGCCTCCTGCTCTCTCCAGCTTCATGGCTGCTGCCATTTTTGGTGGGATTTACTTATCTTCTATAATTGAAACTTTCTGGCCTGGAGTGGAGGCCTGGGTCGCCAGGGTGTGTGGAAAGCTTGGCTTCCTCCATTGCCAGGGAAACCCAAGCCTCCCTCCTGTGCTCTCTGTGGCCGCATCCATCTTGGTTGGGTTAATTTGCATACTCACTCCTTATTGCCTGGTGGGTGTGGCTTGTGGGTGTAACAGAGGTGGTTAATTTGCATATTACTCTTATTAGATAGGGTAAGTGGTACATGGTATCTTAGTAATAAAAAATCATTTAAATATTTATTAAGGTATGTGGTGTGTTTTATTTACATTTTTATTTATTGATTTTTAGAGAGGTAAAGGGAGAGAAAAATATCAATTTGTTGTTCCAGTTATTTATGCATTCATTGCTTGATTCTTTTATGTTTCCTGGCCATGGATTAAACCCTCAACTTTGGCATATCGAAACAACACTCTAACCAACTGAGCTACTCAGCCAGGGCTCATTTAAGTTTTGTCCTGTCTTCTGTTAGATATTGAGTTAGCTCTTACTTTCAAATTTACAGTAAGGAGAACTTTACATCTGCTTTATGTACTAGTGAGTCCTTTAGTGAGCACAAGACAAGTTAGGTTAGGTTAGGTTAAAAGGACGCTATATCCTATATGATAAAGGGCTAGTATGCAAATTGTCCCCTTGGGAGTTCAACTGACAGGGAGTTTGACTACTCGCTATGACATGTGCTGACCACCAAGGGGTAGTGTGGAACAAAGAAAGGCCCTGGCCAGCAGCTGGAGGAAGAAAGGTCCTGATCGGCCCTGATCACCAGCCAGGCCTAAGGCCCCTACCTGTGCATGAATTTTGTTCACTGGGCCTCTAGTTGTAGAAAAGCCCAATGGCATTAGTACTTTGGACTCATTATATAACTTGAATCTCGATTGCTTCATCTGTGCTATGAGAGTACTAGGCTAGACTGGTTGCTTGTATATGAGAGTATCTGTCAGAGCAAGACATTCAAGCTCCTGATATCAAAAGATAAGTTTTCTGCTTTTAAATGGTTTATAGTTGAATAGGGAAACAGACTTAAAAAAGATAATGATTTTGTAATGGACATATAAACAAGGTACAGGGAAATTTAAGAGGAAGGAGACATAAATCTGAAGGGAACAGATGAACCCTAGGGATGGCAATTGAGAAGAAGAAGGAGAAAGGGGAAAGAAACTACAGTACTTACAAGACATCATATAGAAGTTTACACTTAAACCTATTTTCAAAGTTGAATATTGTTAGTGGGATTTTTTTTTTTGGAGGGTTTGAAATGAGCATTCCAGAATGCCAAACTGCAGTGCATGCAAGGCATGAAACAGTATAGTGTTTCTGGTAACTATAGATACTTCTAGATGGCTAAAGTATGGTCTCCAAAATAGTGCCTGCAACCCAGCTGATATGTAGGGTGATTGATTGGGGTGAGGAAAGAAAATATAAGTCAATATATTCTAACTAATGGCCCGGAGCATGAAATTTGTGCACAGTTAGGGTCCCTAGGCCTGGCCAGCAATCAGGGCCAATTGAGGCCTTCCGGCTGCTGAACGGGGTCTTCCTTTCCCGGCTGCTGGCTGATGGCTGGGGCTTACCTTCATTCTGTGCTGCCCCTTGGTGGTCAATGCACATATAGCAAGTGATCAAACTCCCATTCTCCTGGTCCAACTCCCAAGGGGACACTTTGCATATTAGCCATATATATATATAATTTATTTTATCTTTTTAATTTTTGGTTTGCTTTTTAAAAATTTTACTTATTTAATCCTCATCCAGGGATATTTTTCCATTGCTTTCAGATAGAGTGGGGGGAGTGGGGGAGAGACATACATTGATTGGTTGCCTCCAGCACAAACCTCTATTGATCCAGCGATGGAGCATGCAACCGAGGTACCTTGCCCTTCAACCAGCAACTCTTTGGTGCTGGGTCCTACACTTTAACCACGAGGCAAAACAGGCCATGGCTTGGCTTGCTTTTTATGGTGTTTTTAATAGCACTATGTCTATATTTTATAAGCAGAATAATATGTTAATATATGTTGGTAATATATAACAACATGTTATGCATATTTGTAATATAACTAGAACCAAGAAACAACATATCTATTCTCAGGAAGGTTATACTTTTAGAAGGGATCTCACTCATTTGAAGCAACTGAAAGAAATATCAATTATCATTAAAAATGGGGAGAAAATAAGTGAAAAGGAATAGAAAATACTTAATAGTTTGGAAATTATGCACAAAGCTTTAGAAACTCAGATAGCAATAAGAATTTTTGACTCTGGCAAATTTTTTTAAACCATGTTTTTGAAAGCTTTAAGAATATTGCTATATAGTCAGAAGATTGCTTTTCCTAGTTTTAAAAGGTTGTGGTTAAAGAAGAGGCATCATCAGTGATCTCAACAGATCTGAACCTAAAATTTTAATTTTGGCCATTTAAAATAATATTTTGGTGAAAATATTGAATATAATATATATTTGTTAAAATTGTTTTTTGTTTCTGAATTAAGTTGCTGTTAAATGGTACATGGGTAAAAAGGCTTTCTTAAAATAGAGCTAAAGGTTGTTTTTTATAATTGATTTTTAGTTGACAGGATATTTTTCTTGGGAATGAAAGTACAAAAGCATCATCATGAAACCTCAAAAATTTTAAAATAGAGATTTCCAAGTAAGAGTAATAAGTGAAACACAAATTTTTTGAACTGATTTGTAATCCTCTCCTGAGTTAAATTTGAAATTTGCTTATTCTCCATTAAGATCAAAATCTAGAAATTAATTGGCAATTTTAACAAGATGCTTCTTTCTTCTTAGTAATTTTAATTGTCCTTACCAAAAAAAAAAAAAAATCCCCATTGAATTCTATAATTCAATTCTTTTTATGTAAATCTTTAAAAATTGGAGTCCTTTTGGTAATAGAGTCTGGATTTGCCTCTTGTTCAGAACTATAGAATGTTAAAGTTTGATACTATTCTATTTATAATAGTTGCCTTTCTTTTTTATTGTTGTTGTTAATCCTCGCCTGAGGATATTTTTCTATTACTTTTCAGAGTGAATGGAAGGGAGGTGAGGAGAGAGAGAGAGGTTGCCTCTTGCAAGTGCCCTGACCAGGGTGGGGAGCAAACTCACAACCCAGGTACATGCCCTTGACCCAGGAATCGAACCCATGACCCTTTGGTGCATGGGCCTATATTCTAACTATTGAGCACACTGGCCAGGGCTACAGTTGCCATTCTTAAAAAAAAAAAAAAGATGTATTATTTAGAGAAGATTCAGAAAATGTTTAAGTGCAGTGATGAAAGAGTGAGATATTTTAATTAAGACATTTATTGAGTACCTGCTGGGTACTTGGGGGGCAGTTTTTCTCCCCAAGATGTTTAAAAGATGGTACATACACAGTTAGGATAAAAAGTAAAATATGTTACCCTAGCTGGTTTGGCTTAGTGGATAGAGCATTGGCCTGTGGACTGAAAAGTCCAAGGTTTGATTCCGATCAAGGGCACATACTGGGTTGTGGGCTCAACCCCCAGTAGAGGGCATGCAGGAGGCAGCCTATCAATGGTTCTTTCTCATCATTGCTATTTCTCTCTTCCCCTCTCCCTTCCTCTCTGAAATCAATAAAATATATATATATTAAAAAGTTACATTTTTTAAAAAAGTAAAATATGTTAAAATTGTGCTTATTCTCAAACTTATTCCATTGTCAGAACACCTGGCAGTCATGCAGCTATTTACAGACTATCATGAAATATTGATAGATTTGGTTGTATCATGACTTTCCTCCCTCCCTCCCTTCATCCCTTCCTCTCTTCCTCTCTTCCTCCCTTCCTCCCTTCCTTCCTTCCTTCCTTCCTTCCTTCCTTCCTTCCTTCCTTCCTTCCTTCCTTTCTTCCTTCCCCAAAAGGTTTTCTAAAATTAAAATTACGGAAGGAAACCCTTGATTGAAGAAGTTGTCTTTAGTACTTTAGTTCCATCCTTCCCCCCCCACCCCTGCTATAAATTGAGAGAACGTAATCACGATGGTACATCTTGGTTCATTCAGCTCATGAAATAACTTTATTACAAGGCTGCATATTTTGAAAATTACTGTGGCGAGCTTTATTATAAAGTATTAAGGTAGTGTAAAGGAGTTGTAACTGCAAGGAGGAAGGAAGGAGCTGGAATTGAAAAATACTTCATTAGATTTTATTCTGTAGGTTAAAGTTTTGGAGGGTGGATAGAATATTAATAGGTGAAGTTGAGTTCATTAACAATTACTTGAACTATTATATGTTAAGTAGATGCAGTAATAAATATGACATTATTTCTTATTTCAAGGTGGTAGATAAACAGAAACAATCGAAGGTATGGAGTCAGAGTACAGAGTATTCAAGAAAAATAGTTTATACCATTGATTAGGATAATGAGGGGCTATAGTGGCAGATAAATCTAGAAAGGTAGATTTGAGCTATAGAGATTTTTAATTGATTGCTAAGGAAGTTAGAATGTAGGCAGTATAGATCTATCATAGGTTTTAGCTAAGGGGTGACATGATTTTACTAGCATTGTGAGTTTGAAAGCTGAAATGGAAGAAGAGAGAATGAAGAAAAGAAATCAATTAGAAGGCTATTGAGTTAATTCCATGAAAAGATAATAGTCAGTAGGAAAAAAAATGGATGAAGATATGAAAGAGGTATATTCAGCAGGTAAAATGACAAAGTATTGGATGTGGGATGTAAAGGAAAGGATGATGTCCAAAATGAATTCAAGCCCAGGTGATGGTGATGGTGATGCTGAGGGAATATGAGAGGAGGAATTTATTTGAAGATACTCAGCTGAGAATTATTGGAAGGCTTCGTATGTAGCTCAGCAGAGTGAGTAGAGCAAGATTAGAGAATATTTTATTAGAAATTAACCTGCAGAAAGGTGATGATTGAAGAAACGTGAGTGAATGAGATTCCCCAGGACGAAATTTGTGCACAGGGAGGGGGGGTGTCCTTCAGCCCAGCCTGCTCCCTCTCCAATCTGGGACCCCTTGAGGGATGTCTGACTGCCCATTTCGACCCAATCCTACCTGGGCCTAAACGGGTAGTCGGACATCCCTCTCACAATCCAGGACTGCTGGCTCCCAACTGCTCACCTACCTGCCTTCCTGATTGCCCCTAACTGCTTCTGCCTGCCAGCCAGCCTGATCACCCCTAATCACTCACTCCCCTGCCAGCCTGATTGATGCCTAACTGCTCCCCTGCCAGCCTGTTTGCCCCTAACTGCCCTCACCTGCCGGCCTGGTCTCCCCTAACTGCCCTCCCCTGCAGGCCTGGGTGCCCTTCAACTGCCCTTCCCTGCAGGCCTGGTCACTCCTAACTTTCCTCCTCTGCCATCCTGGTCACCCCTAACTGCCCTCCCCTGCAGGCTTGATCACCCCCAACTGCCCTCCCTTGCAGGCCTGGTCTCTCCCACTGCCCTCCCCTGCTGGTTATCTTGTGTCCACATGGAGGCAGGATCTTTGATCACATGGGGGCAGCCATCTTGTGTGTTGGAGTGATGGTCAATTTGCATATTACTCTTTTATTAGATAGGATAGAGGCCTGCTACACAGGTGGAGGCCAGCTGGTTTTCCCTAAAGGGTGTCCTGGATCAGGGTGGGTGTTTTCCTTGGGGTGTGGTGTGGCCTGGGCGAGGGGCCTGTGGTGATTTGCAGGCTAGCCACGCCCCCCAGTGACCCAAGCAAAGGCCCTGGTATCTGGGATTTATTTATCTTCTATACTTGAAACTTTGTAGCCTGGAGTGGAACCAAGCCTTCTGCTCACACAGCAGGGTGTGTGGAAAGCTTGGCTTCCTCCATCACCAGGGGCAACCCAAGCCTCTCTCCTACTCTCTCTGTGGCGGTAGCCATCTTAGTTGGGTTAATTTGCATACTCGCTTTGATTGGGTGGTGGGCGTGTGGTTTGTGAGTGTAGCAGAGATTAGATAGGGTTGAGTACACTGGAAAGATGAAAGTTTAGAAGATGATGATTAAAGTGTGTATGATATATATTAAAAGCTGAAATGATTAACAAGAGGCAGTTGCCAAAACCAGTTTGGCTCAGTGGATAGAGCGTCGGCCTGCAGGCTGGAAGGTCCCAGGTTCGATTCCTGTCAAGGACATGAACCTTGGTTGTGGGCACATCTCCAGTAGGGGGCGGGCAAGAGGCAGCTGATTGATGTCTCTCTCTCATCAATGTTTCTAACTCCCTTCATCTCTGTAAAAAAATCAATAAAATATAGTTAAAAAAAAAAAGAAGAGGCAGTTAATGAAAATGAAAAGAATTAATTCTGGAATAAATAAAAGTATTTTATGTAGTAAACTTATAGACTATTATTTTAGGAAATTCTGTTCCATTTGAAAAGATTAATTTGAGACTGATTTAGATTTAATACAGTAAAAAGGCACCAATAGATTCTAATGTGTTCTGCTTTCCAGTCTGTTTCTCATTGTATTTGTGCCCCTGTTAACATCAATTTGTAAGTACATTTTTATTTCTAAGAAAAACTGGAGCAGGGGGAAAGAAAATCATGTGTTTGGAAAGAAGATTGGATTCCTTTCAATAGTTGTATTTTAGTTTTCAAGTCATCTGTAGGCTATATCCCTGAACTTAGAGATGCTCAGAACAAATCATAGCAAATCATAGCAGTTTTCATTTCCAAGGACAAATAATACCAGTTTTCATTTCCAAGAAACTTACATAGTGATATAAATCTTTAAAATATATATTGAGTTAATTGAGGTGTTTATTTGTTTTTTAAATTGGGAATGAATAATAAACCTCAGTGGTAGTCTTATTTATCACCTAGCCTTTTGTATATTATCTCCCACCTGGGACCTGTGAATATTCCAGAATTAATCATGCTTAAAAGCCAGGATACTAAATATATACATTGAAAAAATTCTTGGGCAAGCCAACAAAGTTTTAGTAGTGGCTAAGTAGAAAGATTTGGGCTATTTTTCATTTTCTTTTAACTTTTCTGTATATCCTAGATTTTCTACAATAAGCATATTTTATGGCTAAAATGTTTTATTTAAAAGAAATTACTATTTACAACTTTGAATAAATTATGTATTGGTAAAAGAGGGTTAAAGATTTGTATCACTGAAGTTGTAAGATAGTATACATTCATATTAAATGTTGTAACTGAGTAGTGGAACTGTAGGTGATTTTTAATTTTCACTCTTCCTAATTTTTTCTAATATTTTAATGATCAAAATATAAAATCTACACATTTTGTAATTACAGTTTTAAGG
This sequence comes from Lasiurus cinereus, assembly GCA_011751065.1. NCBI lineage: Eukaryota > Metazoa > Chordata > Mammalia > Chiroptera > Vespertilionidae > Lasiurus > Lasiurus cinereus. The sequence goes on along the minus strand of JAAGEH010002203.1, from coordinate 194,514 downwards.
ACTTGAAATAGCTAGTGCTAAGAAAGCACACAAAACATTCGAGTACAGCTATTTGAAAGTACCTTCAGAAAAAAATAACTCTTTTGACAGGTTTTATATATATTTTTTAAATATATTTTTATTGATTTCAGAGGGGAAGGGAGAGAGGGAGAGAGAGAGAGAGAGAAATATCAGTGATGAGAGGGAATCATTGATCAGCTGCCTCCTATATGCCCTCTACTGGGGATTGAGCCCACAACCTGGGCATATACCCTTGAGCAAAATTGAAACTGGGACCCTTCAGTCCATAGACTGATGCTCCGTCCACTGAGACAAACCAACTAGGGCATATTTCTTTAAATGTATGTCTGGGAATTCATTTCTATCTCACTGCAAAATAAAAAAAAAGAGAATAAGATTGTAATAACCAGTTTAAGGTAAAACTGCTTGATTAAACCTCTTATTATATTTTGTAAGTACTTTATAATATTTTTCTTCACCACCCTATTGTCTGTGGCCATAGGTAATGCATATATATGCATGTAAGATCTTTGGTTTATCTCTTTCCACCCCCTCCTTCCTTCTATCCTTCTGAGATTTGTCAGTCTGTTCCATGTTTCCCTACCTCTGATTCTATTTTATTCATTAGTTTATTTTGTTCATTAGATTTCTTGTTTATTTTGACTTTTAGATTCAATTGTTAATAGATATGTTTACTGCTAATTAAAATTATTGTTATGATTTCAGGAAGGAAGAGAGAGAGAGAGAGAGAGACAAACATCAATGATGAGAGAGAATCATTGATCGGCTGCCTCTTGCATGCTCCCCACTGGGGATCGAGCCCACAACCCGTGCATGTGCTCCTGACCAGAATCGAACCCTTTAGTCCACAGGCCAATGCTCTATCCATTGATCCAAACCAGCTAGGGCTATTTATTGTCATTTTATTATTCATATTTCTTTCTTTTCCTCTTCTTAAAGAATACCCTTCAACATTTCATGTAATACTGGTTTGGTAGTGATGAACTCCTTTATATTTTTCTTGTTTGTGAAACTCCTTACCTGACCTTCAATTCTAAATGATAGCTTTGCTGGGTAATCTTGATTGTAGGAACCTTGCTATTCAACACTTTGAATATTTCTTGCCACTCCTTTCTGGCTTGCAAAGTTTCTGAAGAGAAGTCAGATAATAGTCATATGGGTGCTCCCTTGTAGGTAACTGCTTTTCTCTTGCTTCTTTTAAGATTTTCTCCTTGTTTTTAACCATTGGCCTTTTCATTGTGATGTGTCTTGTGCCGTCCCTTTGGATTCCTCTTGTTTGGGATTCTCTGTGCTTCCTGAACTTTCACGTCTATTTTTTCACCAGGTAGGGGAAGTTTTCAGTCATTATTTCTTCGAATAGGTTTTTAATATCTTGCTCTCTCTTCTCCTTCTGGTATCCTCATGATGTGAATGTTGGTGTGCTTGAAGTTGTCTCAGAGGCTCCTTATACTATCTTCAAATTTTTTTATTCTTTTTCCTCTTCTGATTGGGTGTTTTTTGCTTCTTCATATTCCAAATCATTGATTTGGTTCTCAGAATTCTCTACTGTTGAATCTCTGTAAATTATTCTTTATTTCAGTTAGTGTGTGCTTAATTTCTGACTTGCTTCAAGGGGGTTCTTTGGTGCTCCCTGAGTCTGCTCCTTGAATGTGTTACTTGTAGATGTGTAGAGTTATAATATGGTATGGTATGAAGCTGTCCACTGGATGCATGATTCTGGGGGCCTCCTGGAAGGTGCAAAGTCAGCCACTGCCTGGGACCTGGTGGGAGTACATAGTTCTGCAGATGGCTGCTACTTGTATTGGGCTAGTTCCTTTAAGAGGAACACTGGGCCTAGCCAGTTTGGATGGAACATCGGCCTGTGGACTGAAGGGTCACAGGTTTGATTACAGTCAAGGGCATGTATCTTGGTTGTAGACACATCCCCAGTAGTGGGTGTGCAGGAGGCAGCTGATCGATGTTTCTAACTCTGTATCCTTCTCCCTTCCTCTCTGTAAAAAAATCAATAAAAGACATTAAAAAAAGGAAGGAAGGAAGGCTTTTACACTTGTCAGCCCTTGTTAGCATTGTATTTTGGGTTATAGTTGGAATGAAGGGAGGACAGGAGAAAAGAAAAGCAGACTCATATGCTCATGTCTTTACATGGAATACATCTTGAAGAAGTAACTGATAAAAAAATGAAAGTTGGGAGAGGAGGGTAAAGAGACATGATATAAGGTGTTTGAATTATTCCTCTGAAAAAGAATGGAGCCCTGGCTGGTGTGGCCCTATTGGTTGAGCATTGCCCTGTGCACTAAAAGTTGCCAGTTCGATTCCCGATCAAGGCACATGACCAAGTTTCAGGTTCAGTCCCTAGTTTGGGGTATTTATGGGAGGCAACCAATCAATGTTTCTCTCTCACATTGATGTTTCCCTCTCATAGTGATGTTTCTCTCTCCCTCTTCCTTTCTCAAATCAATTAAAAAAAAAGAATGGTGGAACATTGAAAGTCATGAGTTTGTCATAGAATATTACACAAAGCAAACTATTTTTAGATAAGTTTTTATATTGTTTTAAAACTTTTAATCAGAATTTCTAACACATAATAAATCAAAATGGGCCTGGCTGGTGTGGTTCAGTGATTGAGCATCAACCTATGAACCAGGGGGTTGCCATTCAATATCTGGTCAGGGCACATCCTGGGGCACATTCCGAGGTCATGTGCTCCATCCCCAGTGGAGGTGTGCAGGAGGCAGTTGATAGATGATTTTTATTATTGATGTTTCTTTCTCTCTTGTAGTGTCCCACATTTAGGCTCCAGTTTGTAGTGAACCCCTTTCACGTCCCACGTTCAGGGTTTGTGCTCTGGAGGAGGCCACACACAAATGAAAGAGACTAGAAAATATTAACATGGGAATATTGGGGAGCCCAACTCAAAGGGAAGGACTCCACCTTGCTCTGGGCTTGCAATCCCTTTTAAGACTTTGGAATCCACCCATAGCTCCAGGCAGACAATTCCAGTAATAGCCAATCAGCAAGGATTTACATAAGATTGAAAGGTGGAGGTTGCTTTAGCTGTCATTGTCTCAACTAGACAGTGGGTGAGGTTGGCTCTGACCTTTCAGAGCTTCAAGGTTGGCCAGCCTTCCAGGTTCCTTGTCCACACCTCTCTGCTAGTGAGGATAGTGGGTGGCTTCCAACACTCCTCCTCTCCCTTGCCCCTCTGAGATCTAGACATATATATTAAGGGGGAGGAGAATAAGCAAAATAGAAGGTTCGAACTCTCGTGCATGTTACCCAGTCCCAAACAATATTTATTTATGGCTGGTTCTGCCTCATCCATGTCTTCTATATACCTAACTTCTATATCATTTTGAACAAATTATTGACAGCAGATTATTGTATAAATGCTTCAGATTGTAACTCAGAAGAGATGAGGACTCTTGTTTAAAATGTAACTATAATGCCGAGTCAAACATAAAAGAATTCTTTTTTAAAAAAATATTTTTTATTGATTTTTTATAGAGAGGAAGGGAGAGGGATAGAGAGTTAGAAACATCGATGAGAGAGAAACATTGATCAGCTGCATTCTGCACACTCTCCACTGGGAATGTGCCAGAAAACAAGGTACATGCTCTTGACCAGAATCGAACCTGGGACCCTTTCCATCCACAGGCCAACACTCTATTCACTAAGCCAAACCGGTCAGGGCCAAAAAAGAATTCTTAATAGCAAATATAGATTTCCCTTTCTTTCCTTTCTCCTTCTCTCTCTTTATTCCTACTCCTGCCCCCTTTTTCCTTGCGGTGGTTTTGTTGAAGAAACAAGGTTGCTTGTCTAGTCTTCCACAGTCTTGGATTTTGTTGGTAGCATTTCATGTTTTGTCCTTTGTATTTCATATAAATTTGTGATTGGTTCTAGCAGTTTGTTCGAAATCAAAAGCCTAAAGTTAAGTACATTAGGTCCTATTCCCATCTGCTTGTACCTATTTAAACTTGTTTGTATGATCTTATATTACTTGTCAGCTATTTGTTGTGTTTATCATTTGATTTTGGGGAGCAATGAAAAGAGATCCAAAGTTAGCTCTCTTAGCATTGCTCTGAATTATGTCAGGTAAAATATTATATATTAATTGATGTAATAGCCTTTTGATGGATATTTTAATTTGTGATTCTCTTTTATAATTCTGTATGAGTTCCAAGCCTTTATAAACTTTAAAGTTTTTAACTGGAGTTCTAAACAGCTTTCCCCCTCCCCCACAGTATTCAAAAGTGTGTGTGTGTGTGTGTGTGTGTGTGTGTGTGAATTTGTTTTTGTAGAGAGAGGGTGCAAAACTTTTATTAGGTCAGTAGAAAGGCATAGACCCCAAAAAGGTTATGATTAAACCACAGAATTAACCAATATCCAGTAAGTTAGATGATATTTGATTAAAGTGGAGAAAATTCCAATTAACTAAATGAAGAAAAATTAGGCCTTTAATAGCCATAACAACAGAGAATCTAAATAGTACCTCTTGTATTATGCACCTGTTTGTATTATTAGTTTTTTAAATAGACTTTAATTCTGATCTTTAAGTAATGGTTTTGTTCTGCATTAAGGTAGAGGAGGAATGTCTTGGAAATAGCTTTCTTGGTATTGAGCACATTGAAAATCTTAATATATGACTTACTATACTGAAGATGTCATACCTTTGTGAGTAAAGTGAGTTTAATTCTGGTTTTGCCAGTGACACTGTGTTGAATTAGACATTAGCTTTCTCTAGAATTTCATTTGCAGTCATTGGCCATTAATTTTATCAAAATCAGAACAATTTCAAAACATCTTGAGTACCTTCTCTATCTACTTTAAGTAGAAGTCTCTCTTTTTCTGTCTAGTGTAATTCTAATATTACTTAAAACTCAGCTCATATGACATCTCCTTTATGATGTAGAATTAATTGCTTTTTTCCTTGTAATCCATGATTCTTTATATGTTTATAGCTCTTTAAAAAAAATTGTGTTAGGAATATATCTGTCTCCCTCTCTGTACTGTGTCTCTATTAAGGCAGAGGATATGTCTTCTCCACCACTGTATCTCCAGGGTCTTGGGCATACATAATAGTTATTTGGTAATTCTTGAATTAATGAAATAAATGAGCATATGAAAAAAGATCAAATGAAATATCATAATAATAAAAGGTTAATATGCAAATTGTCATCATGCCGTGATGCCATAATGACCGATCAGCAGGGACATGAGACTATGTGGCCCCGTGCAAGGGGACCTTAGGCCACGCCCCTATGCCCAGAAGGGCTTGATGGCAGTGAGGCTAATCTGGTGTGATTTTGAGGCGCACATGGATGGGCAGGGACTTGACTCTGGGTCCTGCGGTGTGACAGGAGGGAGATTTTCATATACATTGTATTAGTTTTCTTTCATCTCTGACACTTCTATTATAGAGAAAAGGGCAAATAGCAATATTAAAATATTTCCTCTAATTAATTCCCTTTTAATGTGCACGAATTTCATGCACCAGGCCACTAGTTTAATTATATAAAGTAAAAATTCCTCTTCTTTAAAAAACTCAGCAGAGTTGTCATCTCCTCAGGAAAACTTTGCACATCTCTTTCTCCTTTTCAGCATGGGTTCCATAGATTCCTCTACCTTATAGAACCTATTTTTGGGGGTCATATGATTTATACTAAAGTTTTTGAATACCTTGATATTGGAGTTACCTGTTTGCATATCTACTTGCCTCACTAAATTTTAAGATTGAATTATGCATTTTTGTATCTCTTCCAAGTGCAGAGAAGCTTAATAGGTATTTATTGAATTGAATGCAGGTATCATATCCTCCTTTAATGGATGAATATAATATATGATTAATGTAGTAAGATAGGAATAGTACATCTTATTCAACATCTATATATATAAAAGCGTAAGCGACCATCATTCAACTGGTAGTTATGATGCACACTGACCACTAAGGGGCATATGCTCAATGCACAGACCTGGAAACATTCGGAATAGACTGATGAATCTCAGAGGGAAGAGGGGAGGGTGGGAAGAGATTAAAAGAAGATCTATGCATAATAGAGGCCTGGAGTCAGGCTGAAGGAACCCACCAGTGCAGGAATCTGTGCACTAGGCCTCTAGTATATAATGCTTATTATTTGATAGGTACTATGGAGGGATTCAAAGGTGAATATGGAAAGACTAGAAGTCCAGTGCATGAAATTTGTGCATGGGGGGAGGGGTGTACTTCAGCCCAGCCTGCACACTCTCCAATCTGGGACCCTTTGAGGGATGTCTGACTGCCTGTTAGGCCCAAACCTTACTGGGGACCCAATAGGGGTCTAGCCCCCTATTGGGATTGGGCCTCAATGGGCAGTCAGACATCCCTCTCAAATCCAAGACTGCTGGCTCCCAACTGCTCACCTGCCTGCCTTCCTGATTGCCCCTAACTGCTTCTGCCTGCCAGCCTGCTCACCCCCTAACCACTCTCCTTTCAGCCTGATTGATACCTAACTCCTCCCCTGCCAGCCTATTTGCCCCTAACTGCCCTCCCCTGCTGGCCTGGTCCCTCCCAACTGCCCTTCCTTGTAGGCCTGTTTGCCCCTAACTTCCCTCCTCTGCCGGCCTGGTCACCCCTAACTGTCCTCCCCTGCAGGCTTGATTGCCCCCAACTGCCTGCCCTCCCTTGTAGGCCTGGTCCCTCCCACTGCCCTCCCCTGCTGGCCATCTTGTGGTGGCCATCTTTTGTCCACATGAGGGCAGCCATCTTTGACCACATGGGGGCAGCCATTTTATATGTTGGAGTGATGGTCAATCTGCATATTACTCTTTTACTAGATAAGATAGTAGTTGATAAACTAAGTTCATATAGAGGTCATTTCAGGTAACAAGAATAGCATGTTCAAAAGTACAAAGGCAAAAAAGCCACTATATATAGCTAAGGAATAGCAATAGTTTAATTTGGCTAGAGTATCCTATATAATAAACGGCTAATATGCAAATTGTCCCCTCAACTGGGAATTCGACCAGGTGGTGGGGCCGGCCGACCAACCTCATGCAGCCCCGACCCCTGGTCGGCCTGGACCGACCAGCGCTAATCAGGGCAGGGGGCCAGACCCCACCCATGCATGAATTTATGCACCAGGCCTCTAGAAGTTATATATAGAAAAGTAGTGACAAGGTGTGACTGGGAAGGCCAGATTATGGAGCTAGATCATACAGGGCCAAATAAGCTGTGCTGATAAAGAGTTTGATAGTCCATTTTAGTGAGTTACTATATTAAAAGCTTTTAAGTTAGAAAGTTAAAAGGGACACATATCTGAGATGAATTAGAGGAGAAAACTAATATCAATTTAACCTTTTCCATCCCTTAATTTTCAGCTTCTCTCAATTTTAATTTGATTTGACTTTGTTTCTCTTGGGTAACAGATTTAATGAAGGGTTATATTGAAATTTATCTGGAAAAATTGGTTTTACATTAAGCAGAATTCCAAAGTAATGCTGGAAAAAAGAGAAAGACAATATTTTCTTTAGCCAGATATTTAGATAATATGCTAGATTTAAATATATAAATAATTTAGGTCAGACTTAGTTGTTTTGTTTTTCTAATTGAATAATTTCTGTCTTCTCCCAGTTCTTAGGAAAAAAATTTATGTTATATACAGAATTTTACCCATTTAAGTTTTTGTCTGTCAAGATATTTTCAACAACTTTGTTTGCCAATGATTAAAACAATGAAATATCACAAACATAATTAAGAAATTGCAAACACATATTGACATCAGTTGTTCAATGCTTAATTTGACAGCTTGGTTTTTATAGACCCAAGTTTGTTACAGACAGATACTTATAAGAACATAGCCTTAAAATTAATAAGATAACGTCCTAAATAAAAGTTTCTAGAAATAATTAAATATGATGGTAGTTTGTGGTGATCCTCAGACTACTTGAATAAGTATGAAAACCACAGATACTCCATTTTATCTAAGTCTTTGTTACTGTGCAATTGCCAATACATTAGTAATTTATTCTACTTATTAATTCCATTGTAGGGAATTTGGTTGGTGGTAAAATTTAATTCAAAAGTTATATTCAAGTGTATGTATTTTTTAAAAAATGTTTTTGTTCACTTGAGATAGAGAAAGAAACATCAATGAGAGAGAAACTTCAATTGGCTGTCTCCTGCACATCCCCTACTGGGACTGGAGTCTAAAACCCGGTGCATGGGACAACACTCAACCAACTGAGCATACCAGCCCGGGTGCCAGTCTTAATTTTATGATACTTTCATAGCAAGACTGCATAAGTTGTAGAATAACAGATCTATTTTTTAATTAGCAGTTTAAATCTTTTTTCTAATAGTTAACATTCATTCATTCCTTTCCATAAACTAAATACTAAACAATCTACATGCTTTTTGAAGAAAATTTGGAAAATAATAGAAAACGGTCAAATATTTAAAATAACGAGACAGAAGTGATCATCAGTTGTTAGCTTGTGTGTGTGTATGTGTGTGTGTGTTTGTGTTAATCCTCACCTGAGGGATATTTTTCCATTGGTTTTAAGAGAGAGTATAAGGAGGGGGAGAGACAGAGAAATAGAAACATTGATGTGAGAGGGACATATCAATTGGTTGCCTCCCTGCACGTATCGTATCCCAACCAGAGCTAGGGATTGAACCTGCAGCCTAGATACATGCCCTTGACTAAAATCAATCCCAGGACCCTTCAGTATGCAGGTCCACTAAGTCAAACCAGCTATTGCAGTTGTTAGCTTTCATGATCTCATCTACATTCATTGACTGGCCAGATTATTATGATCTCTAAATGCATAATAATCTGGCCACTGTGTGTGTATATATATATTTATACACACACACACACAGACACACGCACACACACACAGACACACACACAAACACACACACACACACACACACACACACACACACACACACACACACTAGAGGCTCTGTCAGGAAATTCGTGCATGGGGGTAGCGGCGTGTCCCTCAGCCCAGCCTGCACCCTCTTCAGTATGGGACCCCTTGAGTGATGTCTAACTGCCTGTTTATGTCCAATCCCAGTAGGTTCAGGCCTAAATGTGCAATTGGACATCCCTCTCACAATCCAGGACTGCTGGCTCCCAATTGCTCACCTGCCTGCCTTCCCGATTGCCCTTAACCACTTCTGCCTGCAAGCTTGATTGATGCCTAACTGCTCCACTGCCAACCTGGTCGCCCCCCAACTACCCTTCCCTGCAGGCCTGGTTGCCCCCAACTTCCTTCCTCTGCCGGCCTGGTTATCCCTAACTGCCCTCCCCTGCAAACTTGATTGCCCCAACTGCCCTCCCTTCCAGGCCTAGTCCCTCCCAGCTGCCCTCCCTGCTGGCCTGATCAGCCAGAACTGCTCTCCCTTGCAGGCCATCTTGTGGTGGTCATCTTATGTCCACGTCGAGGCAGGATCTTTGACCACATGGTGGCAGCCATATTGTGTGTTGGAGTGGTGGTCAATCTGCATATTACTCTTTTATTAGATAGAATAGAGGCCTGGTGCATGGGTGAGGACCAGCTGGTTTGCCCTGAAGGGTGTCCCAGATTAGGGTGGGGCTTCCCTGGGAGTGTGGGACGGCCTGGGTAAGGGGCCTATGGTGGTTTGCAGGTCAGCCATGCCCCCCTCCCCCTCTCCCCCCGTGACCCCAGCAGAGGCCCCGGAATCTGGGATTTATTTATCTCCTACAATTAAAACTTTGTAGTCTGGAGCAGTGCCAAGCCTCCTGCTCACTTTGTGGCCACAGCCATTTCTGTTGGGATTTATTTATCTTCTATAATTGAAACTTTGTAGCATTGAGTGGAGGCCTGGGCTGGCCAGGGTGTGCGGAAAGCTTGACTTCCTCCATTACTGGGGAAACCCAAGCCTCCTTCCTGCTCTCTCCATGGCAATAGCCTTCTTGGTTGGGGTTAATTTGCATACTCACTCCTCATTGGCTGGTGGGTGTGGCTGCTGGGCATGGCTTATGGTATAGCGGTGGTATGGTCTATTTGCATATTACTCTCTTATTAGATAGGATATTATAGGCTGGCTGGGAGTGGTGGGATGCATTGGCAGTTGGCCGGCCTGCCTGCTGGTCGAGCTTCTGGTCAAGTTGACAATTTGCATATTAACCTTTTATTATATATGATACACATTGAGTGGTCAGAGATCATAATAATCTGGCCACTCAGTGTATATACATGTGTATTATTTACTCTCACAAAACTTTAATACAAGATTTGGATTTGCCACATATAGTTTTATATTCTGATTATCACCTATTAGATTTGATTTTACTTATTGTTAATCAAATATTACATATGAATATTGTTACATATGAGACTGTACACTGACAGGGTAACATTAGTAAAACTAATGCTTTTTGTTTTTTAGGGTGTTTTTTTGTTGTTTTTTAATCCTCGCCTGAGGCTATGTTTTTTGATTTTTTTTTTTTTTTTAGAGAGAGGGAGAAAGAAACAGAGAGGAACATTTTATGTGCCCCAACTGTGGACTGAACCCACAACTTAGATATGTGCCCCGATTGCGAATTAAACCCATGACCTTTTTGGTGTATGGGATAATGCTGTAACCCACTGAACCACACAGACCAGGACTGGTTTTTTTTGTTTATAATATGTCTTTATTGATTTTAGGAGGAGAGAGGAAAGAGAGACCATCAATGTGTAAGATGTTCATTGCCTCCTATCTGCACCCTGTGGGGGGCTGAACTGGCAACCCAGGCATGTGTCCTAACACTTTGGTGCACAGGATGATGCGCAACCAATGGAGTCACCCTTGCCAGGACTGGTATTTTTGTGTGCATGTGTTGTTGTTTTTTCCTAAAATTCTAATTTTTGCCATGTGGATTAGCTATCTTTTGCTGTGTTTAACAGACCACTTTCAATAAAAATTAGCTTAAGTCATTAAGAAGTAGGTTGAAGTTATATCATGATGAGTTTGTAAAATGAGTAGTAAGAATATAGATTAAAATATATTTTAATGTGCCCTGACCATTTGGCTCAGTGGATAGAGTGTCGGCTTGTGGACTGAAGGTGTCCCAGATTCAATTCCAGTCAAGGGCATGTACCTTGGTTGCGGGCACATCCCAAGATGCAGCTGATCGATATTTCTCTATCATCAATGTTTCTAACTCTCTATCCCTCTCCTTTCCTCTCTGTAGGAAATTAATAAAATATTAAAAATATATATATACATATATATATATCAATGTTTCTAATCACTCAAATTAACTAGCTTTCCAATATTTTCATTAGTATGTTTTATGACTAACCTTTTAAACAGAACTCATAATTTGCCTGTGTAGATCAAGGAGTAGAGACAGAGCCTGTCGTGGCTCCCTTTAATATAGAAAAGCCCAGCAGAAAAATTGAAATTATACTTTTTTTTTTTTTTAGTAATAGTTTTAACATTTGTTTTATGAAATGCCTTTGTGTCACTTTGGGGTCTTACCTATATTAAATTAGTTAATCTCCACAACCTTTGAGGTGATTAGTGATTTACACAACCTACTTTACAAATGAAGAAATGAAGCACAAAAGCTTAATTGCCAAACTAGTTAGTGGCAGGACTTGGAATTGAATCCAGACTGTATGGCTCCAGAGCCCAGGTTCTTAACTAGTGTGCTATCCTGCTTATGAACAAGAGCTGTGGGGATTGAGAGAAAGGAACTTTTCTATCTGAGAGAGAGGCTGGGGAGAAGAAAATTATAAACAATTTCAGGGAGAAGGAAGCATTTTGATACTAATGGTGGTAGGATTAACTATTTGTAGTATAAATTATTATGCATATAAAATAGAACTATTGTGAAAACCTAAAGGATATAATTGAGTGTAACTATTATACATGACTTTTTTAGCAATCTGTGCTTAGTATTTATTGTTTATTAATTGAAAAAATATGTACATCTAGTGCAAAAAGTAAATAGTATAAGAGGTAATGTCTCCCCTTCTTACCAGCCCCTTAGTCTCTCACTATCAAGAGAATACTGTGGTTACTTAGTATTTATTGTTTATTAATTGAAAAAATATGTACATCTAGTGCAAAAAGTAAATAGTACAAGAGGTAATGTCTCCGCTTCTTACCAGCTCCTTAGGCTCTCACTATCAAGAGAATACTGTGGTTACTAGTCTCTTTTATTCAATTGGGTATCTAATAGCCACCTCAAATTTTAAACGTATTCAAAACTGAACTTTTGTTGTTTTTTTTTTGCTTTTCTAAGCCTATTCTTACCTTCTAAGTAAATGACCCCACTGTCTACCAAGTTGCTCTGGGCAAAAAACTATCTGAGACCTTTTCACTTACTTTCCATATTAAGCATATGAACCAATTCAGAGTTTTCTTCCTGTATTTTAAGTCTTGTCTATTTTTTCCATTATCACGGAAGTATGGAATCATTATCTCTTGCCTAAAATACTGCTGTAGTTCCAGTCCTGTTTTCCTGCTTCTGCTTTTTTCTCCTGTAGTCTTTTTTAACCAGCAGCCAGAGTGAATTTTGAAATACGTACATTAAGAGAAATCAGCACTCTGCTTAAAACACCACAGTGGCATTTATGAGTTATAGAAAGGAATTGGCTTGCTGTTCTTTACATACCTGCCAAGCCATTTCTCAACTGAGGACCTTTATACTTATTCTTTGTTTTATATAGAACACTATCACCAAAGGTTTTATGTTTGTTCATTTGTTTTTGTTATAGTGTCTCCTCCTCCTCCTATCACTGCCTCAGAGAAATTATTCTTGGCTACCTCACAGAACTTATAATATTTAATTTATAATTAGAACTTATATACCTATTTGCTTACTTTTTGCATATTTTTACTAGCATGTAAGCTTAATGAGGACAAGAATCTTGCCTATAAATGTGTATGCGTACACCTAAATGAATATTGAATGAAGAAATAAGTGAATGAATGAACAAAGGAATGTATCTGTCTGAATTTTATTTTGGTTAAGGAGTGAGGTTGAAATTCAGCTTTACTTTTTTCTCATGTTTAGCCAGTGATCACAGCATCACGTTTCTTTATTATTTACCATTTTTAGTACATTAAATTCCTGTTGTATTTGGATCTTTTTCTTTTCTTGTTGTTTCTCTCCCCCCCCCCTCACCTCATATGCCCTTCACTGCTCACCTGATGTTCCCTGAGTCCCCATTTGGCCTTGCCCCACACCTCACAACAGGGCCCCAATGCTTGCTAGCTATGCCTCATCTCATGTGTTCCTTGTTGCTTGCCTCATGAGTGGTCCCAGTGGCTAATGCCCAGTGCCCCATCCTGGTCCTCTGTACTTGGATCTATTTTTTACCTCTCTCCCCTGTGCTGTTGGTGTGTCTCACTGTTCACCTAGATACTTAAAATGTGAGATTAAGCTTATTTTAAGTAATTATATAATGCAATGTAGTGACAAGTAATATGAAGGGAAAAGTAGAAAATGACGGGGGATCCTAGTAATAGTAGTCAAAGAAGTCCTCTCAGATATGCTGACAAATGAATGAAGTGACAGTGACTAATCATACAAATATCTGGGGAAGAAGGTCTTCCAGGATGAAGATAGGGTGCAAAGTTGATGTTGGTATGACTAAGAATAACAAGGAGACTTTGATAGTCAGGACAGAAAGACCTAAGGGCAGAGTGATAGAAAGTGAGGGCTGGAAAAGTAGATGAGGATCACTATCATATTAGATTTTATAGGCTATGAGAACTTTGGATTATATTTTAAGTGTAACTGGAAGGCTTTGGAGGAGACAGGGCAGGGAATGAGATGATCTCATTTCCTTTTAAAATGATTACCTGGGTTGCTGCATGTAGAATAGCCTAAAGAGATTAGAGCAGAAGCCAGGAGACCTACCATGAAGATATTGCAATAATCTAGGTGAGAATTTGAACTCGTACATGTATACACTACTCAATGCCATATGTATGTTTACATATAAATTTGTATATAATTTCTTTTGGGTTAAAAATATTTTTTTGTTTAGAAACTGCTTTTTTATATTCAGCAGAGTAAAGTGGACATCTTTTACAGTGAGCATAAATAGATTAACGCAGTTTCTATAATGGATGGGTGCTACGTATTTCATATTATGGGTACATTATTTTAGTTAATTTATCTTGTATCAAAGGACATTTATGTTTTCAAGTTTTTTTAAATAAACGAATTCTTTGTGTGTGTGTGTGTTGCTTATAGTTGCAGATATATATATAAGTGTGTATATATATATATATATACACACACATATACATATATATATACATGGTATATTATTAGAAGCATGACAGGTAAAAGGTATGTGCATGTTAAATCTTAATGATTATTATCAAATTGACTTTCAAAAACACTGCCAATTTTACACATCCACTAATCTTGTATGAAAAATTTTCTATCCTTAGAACCTGCTCCAACACTGAGTGGTGTCAGTATTTAATCTTTATTTGTTGCTATGAGAGAAATATAGTTTTGTTTTTTAATTATGAATAAGTATCAAAGCTTATAAGTTTTTATTTCTGATAATAATAAAAGGATACTAATTTCTTTTTGGTCTTTGTTCTGATAAAATACTGTTAAAAAGTAATTTATTAATTTCATCTTATAAGACTGAAGTTAAAGGATAAAATTGAATTTATGACTTTTTTACACAACAATTTACCCATGTGACTTACTATTATCTCCAATGCTCTACATACACTGTGACCTCTAAGAAGTTATGTTTCAGTGTAATATTATTTATTAATGTTCTTTTCTATTAGTATTGATGAGAACGTGATTTAAATTACATAGTTAGTTCCCCAGTAAAAACTCTATACTAAAATGAACCAAAGTATATCAATTCAGCATACAGATGTAATGCTATTATAGTACATAAAAGAATCATAGCCTGAAAAGTATGGATAGTTTAGCCTAAATTCTTCAGAATTACTGGAAAGCTAGTTTAAAAGTTCATTCCCTACCTAAAGCTGAATTAGTTAAAATATTATCTTCTTGTAACAGAGAAAACATATAATAGTGCCATAGTTCAGTAAAATCTTGGAGCTATACCATTTGTGGGACCTAGATGGCCTAAGACTAAGATTGTTGTTAAGTTTTTCTGACTTAGAGAAATAAAACACTGTAAATATAGTCCAAGATGGACAGGAGTTTAATTGCATTACATGCCATAAAGGCTTATGTTTTGATGAACTTTTAGCCTACTTTATATTGAAGCCTATAGGAAAGCAGGGAAATATGACTGTAGGATTGACTTTGGATGTATATAAATTCTTCTCTAAGATATTAAATGCTTACTTTGAGTAGTGACTTGATTTTGCCACTGTAGAAACAATAGCATATACAAAACCTTCAGAGGCTCTGGCATTCTTTACAAAGGTAGAAGAGCAGATTTGTTTACCTCTGATGCTTTTTACAATTAACACATGTAGATACAAATTCAGAAACCTTTTTAGTCTAGACTTGAAAACTTTGTTTAGTGTACTCTTTCTTTTTCCGGTGTGAATGGTTTTAATCAGTTATTTCAAATTCATTAAGAGAATTTATGGACAGTTAAGCAAATTGCTGAGAAACTTTTCCACATCAATATCTTTAAAAATTAGGTCAGTATCTTAGTGCATTAATAAAATATTATAGAGCAGGGAAACATTTGTGGTGAGATTGAAGAGGAATTGTTATATTCTTTAGTCAGATTTCCAAAATTATAATTACATTATAATACAACTTAAAACTATATATTTTAATGATTCATTTGTTTATAATTTCTTCAAAGTGTTTATCATAAATTTTCTCTCCCAAAGTCTTTATTGTACATTTTTCCACACCAATGATTGGTAGAATGAAATATATAAAGAGATATAAAGATAAGGTACATTTTAAGTTTGATCACAGTAAACTTTTTTTCTTTAAAGATGTAATGCTTTAATAACTGACTTTAATACTTCAGTTTTGTGTATTTTTTTAATGTAGGGAAGGAGCTGTCACTCAGTGATTTTATGGGCTGAGTAAGGAAAATTTAAAATGATATAGGGAGGATAAAATGATCTGGAGCATAGTTAATTTTACTAAATACTTTTTATGTAGTTAGCAAAAGGAATTCATAAGATGCTGGTTGAGGGGGCTTATTGCTTACTCAGGAGTTTTGACCTTGTGAATTGACTTATTCTTCTCCAAGGCACTTGAGAGAAAAGACAACGATAGCAGTTACATCTAGAGGCTATTATGGATTGGAGGATGAGAAGGGAACTGCATGTACTTCAACAAGGCGTCGGTCAACACCGCGAAGTTTGGCGGGCTTGACAAGTGGAGTTTTTGAATCTATAATGGTTCAAGTTTTGAGACAGGAAGAACAGCTGAGAGCAAAAGAAGAAAAAAGGTAAATGTTAAAAAAAATTAAGTTCATGTTGTTCAAATTTCCAGGAACTACTTTCGAAGAGTAGTTGTGTAACTTCTGTGTGCCCATATCAAATATCTGGGCTCATTTTAATAGTGTTCCAAAATGCATTGCCATCAAAATATGAATTTATAGTAAAATACCACAATGAAACTTATTTTGAAAGTCCATTTTAAGTTTTAAACCAAGTTATTTTGAAGCAATACAAAAATAATTTTTAAAAAGATTTCAGAGAAGGAGAGAGAGAGAGAGAGAGAGAAACAGAGAGAGAGAGACAGAGAGACAGAAGGAGAGGGAGAAAGAGAAATATCAATGATAAGAGAGAATGATTGATTGGATGCTTCCTGCATGCCTCACACTGGGGATATAGCCCACAACCCAGGCATATGCCCTGACCAGGAACCAAACAGTGACCTCTAACGAGCATTATATAATTATATAATTTTTATAAAAGATTTCAGGATGCTTTCTAGATTTCTAGATTTTATTTCAAATTAATTATTTATTTTAACTTAGAGGACTTTTATATAAATTTGTGTAGCTTAGAATAGACTCATAGACATTTAAATTAGGAGAAATTCCAGAGATTATATACATAGGTTTCACCTGTGCCAGTTCTTCCATTGGTATTAATTTCCTTGATAACTGATTATTCTGGGCTCATCAGGAAAAAATGTTGTGCTCAATCAGTGTTATCTTCTAGGATCTTGGAGCACAGACTGATGACATTTATAAATGTTTTACTTATAATAAATGAGACTAGGGCCCAAAGAGGTAAGTGAGTATTCAAAAAGACTGGTGATTTTTATACTAAATCAAGTCTCAAACTATGTTAGGAGTGATTGCTAATATAATAGGGAACTGCTAATTCTGCTCAAAGGTAATTGATAATATTTTAAAAAATATTTTTATTGATTTCAAAGAGGATGGGGGAGGGGAGGGAGAGAGAGAGAGAGAGAGAGAGAGAGAGATATGAATGATGAGAGAGAATCATTGATCGGCTGCCTCCTGCACACCTACTGGCAATCGAGCCCACAATCTGGGCATGTGCCCTGACCAGGAATCGAACCGTGACTTCCTGGTTCACAGATCAATGCTCAACCACTGAGCCATTCCAGCTGGGTCAATTTATAATATATTGTTGTTCCTCTCGTAATAAATGTAGATCACTTTGGTATTTGTAGGATTAACACTTAACCTGGAGGCTTTCCACCACCATCCTATATAATAAAAGGGTAATATGTAAATCGACCAAACAGAGGAACAAACGGTCACTATGACATGCACTGACCATCAGGGGGCAGACACTAAACACAGGGGGTAGCCCCTGGTGGTCAGTGTGCTCCCACAGGGGGAGCGCCACTCAGCCAGAAGCCAGGCTCACAGCTGGTGAGTGCAGTGGCAGTGGCAGTGCTAAGGATATCTGGCTTAGGTAGGGAATGGGCCTAAGCCGTTTGTGGAACATCCCCCCAGGACTCCTGAACTGCAAGAGGGCATAGCTGGGCTGAGGGCCCCCAACACTGCCCCCCAGTGTATGAATGTCGTGCACTGGGCCTCTAGTACTTTTATATTAGTGATTAATTTGGAATCCAATAGTGTGAGTAGATTGGAATGGCAAGAAATTAAATAAAAGCAAGACTTGTAGGGAGGAGGCTATAGTATTTTAGACCTCCACTACTGATGTCCAGAAACAGGGAGAGATCAGATTGTTCTAAGAATAATCAACAGGGCTTAGTACCTTTCTTTATATAGGGGGCCAAGGAAGAAACAAAGATGAATCAAGACATAATTGCAATAAAGACATTAGCAATAAGATTTAAAAAAAGAGTGATTAACACATATTGAGAATAACTATTTGGCAGGTTTAGCCCTAAGAACCTTACATATTCAGCATTTATTCTGAGGCACAGAGATTAAGTAATTTAAAGTCAGGCAATGCTTGAGCTATGGGCAACATATGATCATAGGCAGTTTGGATCTAGAGCTTATGCTCTAAAACAATATGCTTTCTTGTAACTTGTAAAGTGGTGGAACCAGCAAAGAACAAAAAAAAGCTTGATTCCATAGTGTGGGAAAAGATCAGCGATTTTCGATTGTTTTAATAAGTTTGAAGTTATGATGGAAACATTTAAGCATTCAAATAGGAATGATTAGTAGGAAACTAGAAATATGAGTGAATCTTTTTCTTTTCTTAAGTTTTATATATATTTGTGTGTGTCATTGGTGAATAAAATCTGGGGGGAAATCCTTTTTTAAGTGTTTTAGTAATTATGGTAATTTAATAGAATAATATGAATTAAGCTCTCTCTTTGGGTATAGTGTTTACTCTTTCTTTTAATTATATGTATTTTATGCATGGAGTAAAGAATAAAATAAAATTATAATAAAGGCCCATGCACTTCCCAGCAGTTTTTTAAGAAATTAAGCATACGTATAATCAAACTCCCTGATATTTTTTCTCTGTTGCCAGAAGAAACTATTATCCTGATTCCCATGAATTTTATTATTGAATTTTAACTATCCTTTTATATACTTTGTCATATTTTGCAAATATTTTCTCACAGTCTGTGGCCTGCCTTTTCATTTTCAGTGTTTTTTTGAGGAAGAGAAAATACTAACTTTGAGTTTCAATTTTTAAAAATATTTGGTGCTTTTGTTGACCTAAGAAATCTTAGCTTACCCAAGATTATGAAGATAATCCCCAGAAATTTCTGAAGTTTTATTTTTTTATGGTTAGGCCTGTGATCCATTTGAAATTAATTTTTGTGAGTGATTTGAAGTAGAGATAAAAAGCTTATTTTTCTTCCAGATAAACAGTTGTTCTAGTATCATTTGTTGAAAAAAACTATTCTTTCATCATTGTATTACATTTGCATCTTTGTTGAAAATCAGTTGAACATATACTTCGGAATCTTTCTAGACTTTCTGTTCTGTTCCATTTATCTATTAGTCAATACTAATGACTAGATTACTCTAGTTTTAAATAGTAAGCCTTGAAATTTGGCAAATGAATCTTCCAGCTTTGTGTTTTATTTTCTGATTTGTTTGGGGGTTTTTTGTGGTTGTTGTTGTTGTTCATTTGTTTTTTCAAAATTGTTAGGCTCTACTAGTTTTGCTTTTCTGTGTGATTTTAGAATCACATTGTTAATTCTTACATAAAAATAAAAGCCTAAGGGAATATTGATTGAGATTGGATGTTATCGGTCAGTTTCTGGATAATTGTTTAATTTTAATTTCCATTAGAAGTATTTTGTAGTTTTCAGTGTTGTACACATGTTTTACTTTTTCTTTTCATATTTTCCACATATTTGATTAACTTTACCCCTACATATTTCATGTTTTTTTTTGTAATTGTAAATTATTTTTAAATTTCAATTTATAATTTTTGTTGCCAATATATAGAAATACAAATGAGATTAGTATAGTGAAAATCAAAATACTTTTGTTTATTTCTCCTTTGACTTTGAAAGATTTTACTTCATGTAATTTGAAACTCTGGTATTGGATACATACATATTTATGATTCTTACATTTTTTTGATGGATTGGCTTTTTTCTTATGAGTATCCCTTTTTAATCCCTGATAATATTCCTCACATTTTAAAATATTGCATGTTATCTTTACTATTGGCTTATTAGGTATACATCATTCATTGTTTTGAAAATTATTTTTTAGTGGCTTCTCTAGGGTTTATAAAATGTGCCTAACTTTCACAGTTAACTTCAAATGTTGTGTACCACTTCAGACTATACTACTTGTTACCTCTTTCCGTCCTTTGTGCTATTGTTGTCATACATTTTATTTCTACATGTGTTATAAACCCCAATACATTGTTAATGTGTATGCTTTAAATGGTTAATCTTTTAAAGAAATTTAAGAAAAAAGTATTTTATATTTATCCATACATTTACCCTTCCCAAGATACTCTCTGGTGTCATTTTTCTACTGCCTAAAGAATTTCCTTTAACGTTTCTTATAAGTCTCTTAGTGATGAATTCTGAGCTTTTATTTTGTGTTGATAGGTTTTCTTTTTTGGGAAGAAGGGTATATTTTTGGTTGTATTTTTTTCTTATCAGCACTTAAAGTATGGCATGTTTTTACCATACATAGTTTTAAAAAAGGTAAGATTTTATCTTTATTACTAGTTTTCAGCAGTTTAAGTATAATGTGCCTTTGAGTTTATGTGTGCATGAATTGATTATCTTGATTAGTGTAACTGGTACTCAGGAGAGAGTTAGAAAGAAGAGACTGTATTGAGATGATACCTTCTTTTGAAGGACACAGCTCAAGGCAACCTCACAGAAGGAGCCATTGAAATAAATACTTCTCTGATGAGGTTACCTATTGATGGGTGATACAGATAAACTATACAGTGATGGGGAAAGCATAAATCTGAATGCAAACAAGATACTTGGTATAAATATCTTCAGATTGCTTACATCTAAGAGTAACTATGAAAACATGATTTTTTTTCTTCTAAAATTTAGTCTGTCATGCTCACTATCTGGAGAATGGCACCATTGATTTTCTTTTGGAATATGCAAGTTAGAAAGTTGGGATTCACCCATAACACTTTCTTTTCCTTCATACAGAAATCGAAGTCATCCCCAAATCTTGACAGTTTTATTTTCTAAGTTTCTCTTGAATCTGCCCACTTCCCTCTATCTTCTCTAGCTCCATCCAGAATCTTCGTCTCTCCCTTAGACTACTATTATTTTCTCTTAATTGATTTAAGTGGTTCTGCTTGCCTCTTTCCAGTCTATTTTTCACATAAAAGATAGAATGAACTTTTCCAAATGCAAATTTGATCATGCCTCTTATCTATCCCATTGCCTACTATCTCCCCAAAACAAAGTAAGTACAGTTGACCCTTGAGCAACATGGGGGTTAGAACACTGACCCCACACACAGTCAGAAATCCAGGTACAACTTTTGACTCCCCCAAAGCTTAACAACAAATAGTCTACTGTTGTCCAGAAACCTTACTAATAACTTAAATAACACATATTTTATGTTATATGTAATATATACTGTATCTTGTGATACAGTAAGCTAGAGAAAAGAAAATCATAAGGGAGGGAAAATACATTTACAATACTATTACTGTACTTATTGATAAAAGTTTACATAGTCTGTTCATAAGATGAATTATCTTTCAGTACCTACATCATTGTCTTACATGATATAAAACACTGTAAATGTTACATGTATGCCTAACATTAGACATCAAAAATGAAGAGTGTGAAAAAGAAATTCATATTTATTTATAGGTATTATGATTCATATATTGATAATGAAGAAGCAGCAATATGACTTTTTTGGTTCCTTAATATAATTTATATGATCACTTCATAGTAGTAAGAAAACCTTCAGAAAACTTTCCAATATATGTATGAAAAATATTTTTCTTGTAAGTGGACCCATGCAAACCTTGTTTTTATGGGTCAACTGCACACACAAAAAGTTTAGTGGCTGAATATAAGACCTTTCACTTTGGGGCCTCAGCTTATCTCTCTAACCTCATCCATTTCTTTCCCTCATTTTTGATATCCTAGCTATAGTGGTCGTCTTTCCCTCTCTTCAGTGCCAAGAGATGACTAACTTTATGTGCATCCAAATTCAGAGTTCACATAAAAACCCATGTAAAATGTATCAACAGTGGTGGGACTTTTTTTTTTAACCTGTGTTTTCTAAATTTCCTCAAATAAGGATGCTTTTCTTTTATAATTGAAAATATAAGAAGTATTAAAATTTTAATGTGCCTCATAGATAGTGTGACAGGCAAAATTTTGAAATGTCTTCTTAACCTATTCTAAGATTTCTTTGTAGTCCTCAGAAGGAAAATGTGACATTTCGGCAGCAACATGTAGCATAATACATGGGACTGCTAAACAAAGCCTCCCTTCGTACAATTTCCTTACCTTTATCATGATACCTGGAATTCTATCGTATCAATTCTGTCAATCTAATACTCTTCCAGGAGTTAGTCAGACTAGCAAAGATTATTGATAGTGTAGAAAGAGACTTTGAAATCATTATAAGGAAAGGTCATGTTGGAAAAGGTTGCAAAGATTATTTGATTACTGTAGTTGTGCCTTAGCCTTGGACATAGGCTTTAAAAAAAGAAAATTAAAACCTTTGATATAAGATGTGTGAAGATAAAATTTCCATCCTAATTAGGTTAAAACAACTTTTATATTCAAGTTAGCAGCAAGCTGAACAATTTTAATACATATTTTCATGTGGTAATACTTTAGTTGTGTGATGGGCATTTGATTAATTTTAGCTGACCACCTGGGCAGATACAAACATAAAAGTAAATTTTTTTTTAAAAAAAAGATATTTTAAGTCCACCTCTTAGGTCTCTGATTTGTGAGCTGTTCCAGTTAAAGGAAGGGAATCCCCACTCTGTATCTTAATTTTTATACAGTATTTTCCCTTTTTTGTACAATATATTCCATAAAATATTGTGGTTGCTTTTGTTTGTTTTTGTTAATCTTCACCCGAGGGCAATTCCCCCCCCCCTTCCCCCATTGCTTTCTAGAGAGAGTGGAAAGGAGGAAGGGGAAGAAAGAGAGAGACACATCCATTGGTTGCCCCTCCCACACACCCCCAGCCCCAAATAGGATTGGGGAAAGAACCTGGAAACCAGCTACATGCCCTTGTCTGCAACCCTTCAATACTTGGGCTGACGCTCCACCACTGAGCCACACCAGCCAGGGCAGTAATTTTTTAAAAATATCAGGTTGCAAAAATCCTGACATTCCTTTATTGCTGTTTTTATTTGGACAGCATTGGAAACCAATGCAAAGGAGATGGCAGATGGTGTGTGTTGAATAAAGAGGAATAAATATTGAATATGGCTTGTTAGTCTTGCCATATTCAAGTAAATAATACAGGACAGGAGGCATTCTTGAGGCTGATAGGTATAGAGGGGCACTATTGAATTAGGAGATAGCAACACTACAAGTCGAAGTTCTGGGAAAATGAACTGAAAGGGCTAGTTAATTTATAGTTGCTGAAATAGTCTTCAAGCTATTTATGACAACATTGCATTCTGTTTATAGTGGTGACCTTGAGCCATTACAGAAAATTAAGTTACATTTTATAAGTCTTGTTTAATAAACAGGGAAGTATATAATACTTTAGTTTAAAAATTTTGGTTATAATAGAAAGTTATCATGAAGTAAATTTCTTTTAATGTAGAATATGACATTACTAGGTAGCAGTTTTGATCAGTAAAGTCTACTTTAGCTGTATTAAAAATATTGGATCTGTTCACCATTCTTTTTTGCAAAATTATTTTGTTTACCAGGTGAAACAGTGGGTGTGTTTTTACTACTCTTATTTCATATATTTGTATAAACTTAATTGGTATTTTATTGATTCAGAAATCACAATTTAAAACAAAATTTGTGAAATAAAACTATGACTTATGATTGATTGATTTTCAAATTCTCTGTAACATTAAATAACAGTGACTTAATGAAGGAAACATTCATTTGTGGACCACCCAGCATTTTTTAACATCTTCCCTACATTTTGGTAATATCCTGTGTTACAAGTCCTAACTTCCCAAAGAAGCCAGAAAATTTATATTCTTATACTCACAACTAAGATAGAGCAATGTGTCCAGTCATATACTTCATACTTGATATTGCATAATAACATGAGATGACAGTCTTGGGCAGAGGTGTTGATTTTTTGGCACAGGTGGTTGTGTGAACTTTTGATTGTTCTAGTTTTCTAGTATCAGAGGTGCTAAGTAGTCGTGGCAGTCTAGTATTTCCTAGAGAAGCTTCAAAAGTGTGGTTGAAATTTACACCTTCATATCTTCTGTAAATTTGGCTCTCTGATCCTTAACACTTTAAATAGCTCTCTACTAATCTTTAAATAAATTTCTTTTTTGCTTTTTTTTTTTTTTTGCATATCAGAGACCTGCTTCATTCTTTTTATTTTATTTATTTTATTTTTTTTCCTTTTTAAAATCATTTTATTTTTATTAATATTTTTTATACATATCTCCCCGTTACACCCCCTCCCTCCCAGGCATACCCCGACCCCCCAGTGTCTGTGATCATTGGTTATGCTTATATGCATGCATACAAGGCCTTTGATTGATCACTTATCTACCTCACCTAACTTTAATCTTTCTGCTGTAATTTCACAGTCTGTTTGATGCTTTATGATTTTTGTCCTCCTGAGAATTATCAGTCTACTCCCTTTCTGTGCTCCTGATTCTATTATATTCACCAGTTTATTCTGTTGATCAAATTTTTAATTCACTTAATTTTTTAGATTCACTTGTTGATAGATATGTATTTGTTCATAATTTTTTGTCTTTTACCTTTTTCTTCTTCCTCTTCTAAAAGAGTACCTTTCAGCATTTCATATAATACTGGTTTGGAGTTGATGAACTCCTTTAGCTTTTTCTTCTCTGTGAAGCTCTTTATCTGCCCTTCAATTCTGAATGTTAGCTTTGCTGGATAGATTATTCTTGGTTGTAGGTTCTTGCTGTTAATCATGTTGAATATTTCTTGCCACTCCCGTCTGGCCTGCATCGTTTCTGTTGAGAAATCAGCTGACAGTCGTATGGGTGCTCCCTTGTAGGTAATGAACTGTTTTTCTCTTGCTGCTTTTAATATTCTCTCTTTGTCTTTTGCTCTTGGTATTTTAATTATGATGTGTCTTGGTGTGATCCTCTTTGGATTCCTTTTATTTGGGGTTCTGTGTGCTTCCTGGACTTGTAAGTCTATTTCTTTTACCAGATGTGGGAAGTTTCCAGTCATTATTTCTTTAAATAGGTTTTCAGTATCTTGCTCTCTCTCTTCTTCTGGCACCCCCACAATTCTGATGTTGGTATGCTTGAAGCTGTCCCAGAGGCTCCTTACATTATCATCACATTTTTGGATTCTTTTCTCTTCTTGCTTTTCTAGTTGAATCTTTTCTGCTTCTTTATATTTCAAATTTTTTACTTGATCCTTGCCTTTCTCTAGTCTGCTGTTGGGACTCTGTATAATAGTTTTTATTTCAGTCAGTGTATGTTTAATTTCTAGTTGGTCTTTTTTTATCTTTAGTTGGATCTTTTCCATCTCCTCTTGGGTCTCACTAAATTTATCCATCTTTTCTAGCATATTCTTGAAAAACCTTATAAGCGTGGTTTTGAACTCTATATCCAGTCATTTTTTTTCCTCCATTTCTTTTGTTTGTAATCCCTTCCCTTGTCTTGGCATTTTCACCATGCCGGGGGAAAACTTCTGTGTTGAATTCAGCTTTATGATACTAGACACAAAGCCTCAGAAGCCTCTGTTGAGCTTGGGATGGGTGGAGTCTCAGGGCTTAAGGGACCGCCTTGCCTTCCAGTCGGCCCCGCCCTCCACAGCCCCTGAGTCTCACGTGACTGGGTAATGGCTGGAGCGGTCCTTGTGTGCGCACCCGCAGTGCCTCTAACCGCTGCCTTTCCAGCTCCCCTGCGCACCAGGACCACACGAGTCTAGGTCTCCAGGGTTTCATCCGAAACAGGGGCTTAGTGGAGTCAGAAGTGGCACAGTTGGGAGGGTCTGTCTCCCGCCCACTCGCGAAAGCCAGCGGCACAGTCAGCAATCTGTCCTGCGCGCAGTGCTGTGCGCGCCGCCACCAGCCCTCTGATCTTTTGCGGATCCCCTAAATTTCCGTCCACTTCTCCCTTTTCACAGTCCAAACTCCCCCCATATGAGTTTCGGCTGGATCTGGGGTTTAGTGTCGTAGGATAAGGAGTTCAATGCCTTTGAGAGTCTCCGTCTCCCTCCCGCCAGAGAAAGCCAGCCAGGTACTCCGGCACCCGCTCTCTCCTCGTGCACGTCTCCGTACCTCAGCTTTTTGCAGCTCCTCTGGGTTTCCGTGAGCCCCTCTCTTTCCCTCTAGTTGTAGAACTTCCACTCAGCCGGCTTTCCTGTGGTTCTGGATGATGTCCGTTCTGTCTTTTAGTTATAGTTTTGAAATTGTTGTGCGAAGGAGCAGTGTAGGTGTTTACCTATGCCGCCATCTTGGATCGAGAGCCTCTCTTTTTTGCTTTAATGAACCAGACAAGATTCTTTTGTTGACACCTACGAAACAAGTCTGACAGAACAATTAATCTGAATGATTGGTTTTTCTAAAAAACAGTATTACATATTATTCATTTTATTTTTTTAATTTAATAAATCTTTATTGTTCAGATTATTACAATTGTTCCTCTTTTTTCCCCCATAGGTCCTCTCCACTCGGTTCCCAACCACCCTTTGCCCTTACCCCCTCCCCACTGTCCTCATCCATAGATGTACGATATTTGTCCAGTCCCTTTCTCCACCCCCACACCTCTTTCCTCCCGAGAATTGTCAGTCCACTCCCTTTCTATGCCCCTGATTCTGTTATATTCACCTTTATTTTGTTCATCAGATTTTTTATTCACTTGATTTTTAGATTCACTTATTGATAGATATATATTTGTTGTTCGTAATTTTTATCTTTATCTTCTTCTTCCTCTTCTTAAAGAATACCTTTCAGCATTTCATACAATATTGATTTGGTGTTGATGAACTCCTTTAGCTTTTTCTTATCTATGAAACTCTCTTTATCTGACCTTCAATTCTGAATGATAGCTTTGCTAGGTAGAATAATCTTGGTTGAAAGTTCTTGCTATTTATCACTTTGAATACTTCTTGCCACTCCCTTCTGGCCTGCATAATTTCTGTTGAGAAATCAGTTGATAATTGTATGGGTGCTACTTTGTAGGTGACTGTTTTTCTCTTGCTGCTTTTAATATTCTCTTTTTGTCTTTTGCTCTTGGCCTTTTAATTATGATGTGGCTTGATGTGGTACTCTTTGGATTCCTTTTGTTTGGGGTTCTGTGTGCTTCCTGGACTTGTAAGTCCATTTGTTTCATGGGGTGAGGGAAAGTTTTCAGTCATTATTTCTTCAAATAGGTTTTCAGTATCTTGCTCGTTCTGTTCTTCTGGCACCCCCATAATTCTGATATTGGTACAGTTGAAGTTGTCCCAGAGACTCTTTACATGATCTTCATATTTTTGGATTCTTTTTTCTTTATGCTTTTCTGGTGGGGTGTTTTTTGCTTCTTTGTATTTCAAATCTTTGACTTGATTCTTGCGATCCTCTAGTCTACTGTTGGATCACTGTATAATATTTTTATTTCAGTCAGTGTATGTTTAATTTCTAGTTGGTCCTTTTTCATATCCTTGAGGGTCTTGCTAAATTTATTGGCCTTTTCAAGACAATTCTTGAAAAACCTTTTAACTGTGGTTTTGAACTCTAAATCCAGTCATTTGCTTTCCTCCATTTCTTTCGTTTGTGATATGTTTCTTTGTCTCTATATTTTGGTTGCTTCCCTGAGTTGATAAAGTGGCTTTGTATACGAGGTGTCTTATAGGGCCCAGTGGCTCAGCCTCCCAGTTACCTGAGGTGGACACTCTTGGTGCACCCCTTTGTGGGCTGTGTGCCTTGATTGTTGTTGGTATTACTGGGAGGAATTGACCTCCAGGCAAATTGTCTGTGAGGATCAGTTGTATCTACACTAGGAGAACTTCTGTGTTGGAGACACCCTTATGGGGGAAGACTTGCAAAAGCTTCTGTGCTCAGCTTGAATGGGGCGGAGTCTCAGGACGGAGCAGACAGCATTGGTTCCCGTCAGCCCTGCTCTAATAGGCCCTTGTGTCTCAGTATCCCACGGTAATCATTGCAAGCACTTCTGAGAGAAAGCCCTCGAGTTCCGCCTGCTGTCAGTCCAGTTTCTCCTTGAATGAGTCTGGGTCCCCAGAGTCTCACCCAGAACTGGAGTTGGGAGCTTTTGTCTCCCTCCTGAATGAGAAAGCCAGCCGCATACTCGGTTGCCTGCGCTCTCTACACATGCGCCTCAGTACCTCTGTCTTCTGCAGTTCTTTTGCTTTTCTCTTTCTTGACAGTCCAGTTTCACCCCATATGAGTCTAGGTCCCCAGAATCTTGCCCAGAACTGGAGTTCAGAGCAGTCGGGAGCTTTTGTCTCCCTCCCGCTTGAGAAAACAAGCCGCGCACTCAGTTACCAGTTCTCTCAGCACGCAAGAGTCTCTGTACCTTGCCTCTTGCAGCTCCTCTGAGTTTCAGTGTGCTTTTCTCTTTCCTTCTAGTTGTAGAATTTCCACTAAACCTGCCTTCCTGTGGTTCTGGATGATGTCCGTTTTGTCTTTTTGTTTTAGTTGAAATTGAGCAAGGCAGCAGTTTGGGTGTTTACCTATGCCACCATCTTGGTTTCTCCCTCATATTATTCACTTTAGAAAATGTAAATACAAGTATTGCTTTCCCTTTTCATGCCATTAATTTGCTTACATTACATTAGTTTCTAAATTAATGTAGTATTTTGGATTAAAGCTCCTATGTATATTTTGTAAACTCTTAAGTCATGTGCATGTTTTATTATTTTGTGTCCTCAAAGGCCTCTAATGAAAGGCGGTAGACTCACTTCAACTCACCTCAAGTCTATGACTTAGAAATATCCACTTTTAACCTTTAGCCATTTCTTCTAGTAATTATTTCCACATTTCTAAATACAGTGCATGTTTATATTGCTGTTTCTTCATTTTTTAGTTTGGCATTATCTATTGGTATTTCTCTGTAGAAAATGAAGATTGAGTTCCCTTTAAATTTGGAACTTTCATGCTTAATTTCTGTTCTTAATTATTATCTCTTCTTCCTCATCTATCTTCCATATTGTTGATTAATAATTTGGCTCATTTTTACCCCCAAACTAGGCAATTATTGCTGCCTTTTTATAATGTTTTTACCCACATGATTAATAATTGATTTGTTCTCCAATTCTTTTTGCATCTTAGAACTTCTTCCTGTGATTTTTTTTTTTCCTGAAGTATGTACTATAGAAATTTGGATAGTTTTTATTACTGTCTTCAAGTTCACTAACATTTTTTTCTGCCACACCTAATTTGCCAGTAGTCCTATTCAGTATATTTTCATTTTAATTTTCATATCTAAAGGTTTGATTTGGGTCTATTTTATATCTTACAAGTCTCTACTTTACTTTTTGACCACATGGATTACTTTCCATGACTATTTTATTTACTAATCTAGCATGTGTTTTTTTTCTTTTCATTGATTGGTTTTTCTCTTAATTATAGGTCATGAGTTTCTGTTTATTGTATGTCTGCTGGTTTTGGTTTGGATGCCAAATGTTGTGAGTGTTATATTGACGGGTGCCAGATATTTTTATATTCCTACAAACTTTCTTGAGATTTTTTCTGAAATGTAGTTGTTACTTATAAACAGTTGGATCATTTTGGATTTTTTGTAATTTGTTACTTAGGTCTAGAGAATGCTCTGTTCAGTCTATTACTAAATTATTCTTTGCTATCAAGGTACAACTTTCCTATTTTACCCAGTATCCTATGCATTATGAGGTTTTCCCAGTATGGCTAATGGGAATAAATATTATGTTTTTAATATTTTGGGTGTCTTCCCCCCCCCCCCCTTTTAGCCTTGGGTTGTTTCTTTACATGCATGCACTAATCAATATGCTGAATATTCAAGAGGGACTATCTGTATATCTTTGGTGTTCTCACTTTATGCAGCTCTCTTATTGTTTGGTACTGTGTTCTGCAGACCCTTGGCTGCCTTGGTGTAGATATGGACTGTTGGCTCCTTCTCAACTCAAGAAGTCTGGTGGGCTCTCCTGGGTTTTCCCTCCCAATGTCATGGCCTGGAAGTTCTATCAGTTGCAGCAGTTGTTAGGTTCACCTATCTGTTTCTCTCAGAGAATCACTATCCTTTGCTTCATTTTTAGGTTTTTTGAAAACTATTGTTTTATTATTTTTTTTCAGGGTTTTTGTTGCTGTTATTGATTCAGATGGGAAAGTAAATCTGATTCCTGGTTATTTCATCTTGGGTAACAGAAGACACTTTAGAAGTTGTTACTTTAGTTAGAATCAGTTCTGTTTTTTGTTTGATTGGAAATGTCCTCATCCATGAATGCTAGTTATTGCTTCTGATTTACTTTGTTGCTACTGAAAAATTTCTCTATCTTTTTGTCATTTCTATAAATGTAATTTTTTCCTCTCTAAGAGTTTTTTTTATCTTTGATATTTTATTGTTTTACTAGAGGCCTGGTACTCAAAAATGGTACACTGAGGTGGGGGGGGGGGTCCCTCAATCCAGCCTGTGCCCTCTCGCAGTCTGGGAGCCCTTGGGGGATGTCTGACTGATGGCTTAGGCCTGCATCCCATGGGACAGGCAGTTGGACATCCTTAGCACTGCTGCGGAGGCAGGAGAGGCTCCTGTCACTGAGGTTGTGCTCATTAGCCATGAGACCAGTTTCTGGCCAAGTGGCGCTCCCCATCTGGGAGCGCACTGACCACCAGATGGCAATTCTTGCTTTGGTGGTCAGTGTGTGTCATATCGATCAGTCATCCCGCCATTCAGTTGATTTGCACAGTAGCCTTTTATTATATAGGATTGTAATGTGCCTAAATAGAGCTTTCTCAGTTTATTTTCTTGAGCTTCTTAAATTGAGGATTTGTGTCCTTCACCAATTTTGGAAAATTCTCATCTATTATCTCTTCAAATGTTGGTATCATCACCCCCTTTTAACCCTTCTTTATTTTTGGTCTAAAGTTTCACATATGTCTCCTTTTCCCTAATTGACCCCCCTCTCCCACCCCAACCATTCCCACCATGGGCAAGCCCTCACCACTCCAGTGTCTGTGTCCATTGGTTATGCTAATATGCTTGCATACAAGTCCTTTGTCAAACCTTCTTATGTATTCTTATTTTCTGGAGCTCTAATTGCTTGCTTGCTGGATTTTAATTTGTCCTTCTATATTTATATATCTTTTTTATATTCTATATTTTTGCTTCTTGAAACTGAATTCTTTGAAATTTCTTTGGCCCTGTCTTCTTTTCTTGTGCATAATCAGCTATGTAAACTATACATTGAGTATTTTATTTTTGTATTTGTTTTTTTAACATCTAAAAATTCCTTTTTTTTCTTTTTTTTTAAATTAAATCTTTATTATTCAGATTATTACATTTATTTCTCTTTTTTCCCCCTCCATAGCTCCCCTCCACCCAGCTCCCACCCTTCTCTCTACCCTTACCTTCCTCCCATTGACCTCATCCATAGGTGTATGATTTTTGTCCAGTCTCTCCCTGTATACCCTTCACCCCTTTCCCCCTGAGAATTATCGGTCTACTCCTTTTCTGTGCTCCTGATTCTATTATATTCACCAGTTTATTCTGTTGATCAAATTTTTAATTCACTTAATTTTTAGATTCACTTGTTGATAGATATGTATTTGTTGTTCATAATTTTTTGGCTTTTACCTTTTTCTTCTTCCTCTTCTAAAAGAGTACCTTTCAGCATTTCATATAATACTGGTTTGGAGTTGATGAACTCCTTTAGCTTTTTCTTCTCTGTGAAGCTCTTTATCTGCCCTTCAATTATGAATGATAGCTTTGCTGGATAGAGTATTCTTGGTGGTAGATTCTTGCTATTCATCACGTTGAATATTTCTTGCCACTCCCGTCTGGCCTGCATCTTTTCTGTTGAGAAATCAGCTGACAGTCGTATGGGTGCTCCCTTGTAGGTAATGAACTGTGTTTCTCTTGCTGCTTTTAATATTCTCTCTTTGTCTTTTGCTCTTGGTATTTTAATTATGATGTGTTGGTGTAGTCCTCTTTGGATTCCTTTTATATGGGGTTCTGTGTGCTTCCTGGACTTGTAAGTCTACAGTGGTACCTTGAGATACGAGTGCCCTAACATACGAGATTTTTGAGATACAAGCCGTCGAGCAAGCGATTTTTGCTTTGAAATTTGAGCAACATTTGAGATAGGAGTAATCGCACAGATCAGCCGGCTGCACATGACCCACCGGTTTACTGCAACTCAAGCATCTCATAGTTTCCCACGCCTCAAGGTTATGGAACGAATTAAACTTGTATCTCGAGGTGCCACTGTATTTCTTTTACCAGATGTGGGAAGTTTTCAGTCATTATTTCTTTAAATAGGTTTTCAGTATCTTGCTCTCTCTCTTCCTCTGGCACCCCCACAATTCTGATGTTGGTTCTCTTGAAGCTGTCCCAGAGGCTCCTTACATTATCTTCACATTTTTGGATTCTTTTCTCCTCTTGCTTTTCCAGTTGAGTGTTTTCTGCTTCTTTATATTTCAAATTTTTGACTTGATTCTTGCCTTTCTCTAGTCTGCTGTTAGGACTCTGTATAATATTTTTTACTTCAGGCAGTGTATATTTAATTTCTAGTTGGTCCTTTTTCATCTCCTCTTGGGACTCGCTAAATCCATCTTTTCTAGCATATTCTTGAAAAACCTTATAAGCATGGTTTTGAACACTATATCCAGTCGTTTTTTTTCCTGCATTTCTTTTGTTTGTGATCCCTTCCCTTGTCTCAGCATTTTCACTATGCTGGGAGAACTTCTGTGTTGGATTCAGCCTTATGATACAAGAGTTGAAAAACTGTAAAAGACTCTCTGTTGAGGTTGGGATGGGTGGAGTTTCAGGGCTTAATCCACGGCCCCCGAGTCTCACGTGACTGGGTAATTGCTGGAGCAGTCCCTGCGCGCGCACTCTCTTTCTTGCAGTGCCTCTAGACTGCTGCCTTTCCGGCTCCCCTGCGCTCCGGGACCATATGAGTCTGGGTCCTCAGAGTTTCGCCCAAAACTGGGGTTTAATGGAGTTAGAAGTGACACAGTTGGGAGGCTCTGTCTCCCGCCCACTCGTGAACGCCAGCAGCATAATCAGCAGTCGGTTCTATGCGCGCAGTGCTGTGCACGCCACCAGACTTCTGATCTTTTGCAACTCCCCTAAATTTCCGTGCAATTCTTCCTTTTCACGGTCCAAACTCCCCCTGTATGAGTTTCGGCTGGATCTGGGCTTTAGTGTCGTAGGATAAGGGGTTCAATGCCTTTGTGAGTCACTGTCTCTCTCCCGCCAGAGAAAGCCAGCCAGGTACTCCAGCACCTGCTCTCTCCACACGCGTGCCTCCATACCTCAGCTTTTTGCAGCTCTTCTGGGTCTCTGTGAGCCCCTCTCACTCCCTCTACTTGTAGAATTTCCACTCCACCAGCTTTCCTGTGGTTCTGGATGATGTCCGTTCTGTCTTTTAGTTGTAGTTGTGAAATTGTTGTCCAAGGCAGCAGTGTAGGTATTTACCTATGCCGCCATCTTGGATTCTTCTCTCTTTTTTTTTTTTTTCAAATCTGCCAGTGACAAATTCAAATTCAAAAGTAAGTTCTTTGAAGTTTTCTGACAATTCTTGTTACTTATTATTTTAATTCCCTCTTTTACTTCTTTAACATATCTTTTATATTTTGTTCCTAATAATTTGATTAACTGAGAATTTTGAGGTGAAGTTAAGCTTTAAGACACCAATTTTTCTATAGGGAAAAGTTTTAAAGTTATATTGTTTCTTTAATAATTACAGAATAAATTTTATTTTCATTCTTTCTTTGTCAGTTTTGTTAATTTAGTTTTCTATAGAAGTTGAGTATTTCATTTAAATTGTCTCCTTGCAAAAGTTGCTTATAATATCATCCTGTATCATTTATACCTATAGGATATACATATTTTCATTTTTGTTATTGGTGTGTGTGTGTGTGTGTGTCTGTATTTTGAGGTGTTTTGAGCAATATTGCTATAGACCTCTTGTTTTTATTAATGTTCTTAATGAACCAACTTTTGGATTTGATTTTTTTATTTTTCTATCATATGTTTGTTTTCTAGCTCATTGATTTCTGCTTTTTTTTTTTTTTTCATCTTTCCAGCTTTGGGGATTTGATTTGCTGTTCCTTTTCTAGTTATTTTTTCCCTTTTAAAAATCACATATATTTGATTTTCAGCTTTTCCTCTTAACTAAATATACATTTTAATCTATAAATTTCCCTCAACATACTACTCTGGATGCATCCTGTCACTTTTGATTATTATTCTTTTCTTCAATATTTCCATCTCTACTATTTTTAATGCTATAAAATCTGTTTTTTTAGTAGCTACCCTAGAAATTTTCAAACACATTATTAACTTGTCAAAGTCTAAAATTAATATTTTACCTTCTTCCTGTTTCATACAAGGATCTTGGAACACTTAACTCTAATAATTTTTTTGCCCAGCTTATTTGCTATTATTATAATCTATTTTAATTTTTCTTATCTTTTTTGAAAATTCCACAAAACATATTTATCATTATTTATGCCATCTCTGTATAGATCAGCCTATTACTAGTTTTTTGCTTTCATCTCTGATCTTCAGGAAAGGATTACTGTCCTTCAATCTTATGTATGTCCTTTAGAATTTCCTTTAGCTGGGGTTCCTTTTATCACAGATGTTGAGTTTTTGTCTGAAAAATATCTTTTTTTTTGGTCTTCATTTTGAAAGATGTTTTTGTTCTCAGTAAAAATTTACAGTGACAGTTATTTTTTAAAACTTTTTATTTTATTTTTTTAATACTTCTATTGATTTGGGAGAGGGAGAGAGAGAGAAATATCAATGGTGAGAGAGATTCATTGATTAGCTGTCTCCTGCACATCCCCTACTTGGGTTCGAGCCCAAAACTCAGGTATATGCTGCGAATTGAACCATGACCTCTTGGTTTGTAGGTCAATCAATGCTTAATCACTGAGCCACACCAGCTGGGCAGTAGTTATTTTTTAAGTTCATTGAAGATATTTCATTGTCTGTGTTGGCTTTCATTATTGCTGTTGAGAAGATAACTGTAAATCTTTTTCTTTTAATTTTTGTATATTTTTTAAAATTTCACCCAAGGATATATTTTTATTGATTTTTTTTTCTTTTCTTTTTCAGAGAGATATCAGTTGCCTCCAAGATGCACCCAACTGGGAATTAAACCCACAATTTTTTGGTGCACAGGGCCAAACTGTGCCACCAGCCCAGAACTAATTTTTATATTTTTTATATCTCCAGGTTCTCTTTAGTTCTTTTTAAAACTGCTTTGTTGTTGTTTTTAATAATCTCTTCCACTTTACCCATGTTTTAAGTTTCTTTGTACTAAACATTTTATTTTCCATGTCCTGTAATTTCTTTATGTAAAGTTTTTGGTGGGCCATATATACATGTTTTTTCCTGTCCTCATTGTATCTTGCTTCCTTTGATATTATGTATCTTTGTTTCTTGTGACTGTATCAGTAGGAGTTTCTGAAGATCTAGAACTAAGGTGCATTTTCTTAGGAGATTTAATATTCTTTTCTGATCAAGGAGCTGACAACCGTTTTGGAATGAAACCACATTAAACTCATTTTTCAGTGTTATGTTTTTCTAAGCACCCTGAAAGTGAATGTGGGCAAAAAATACATGAGTGTAAACTTATGGTTATAAATTCTTTTTTAAGAATATGTTTTTATTGGTTTTAGAGAGGAAAGGAGAGCGCAGGAGAGAAGAAGAGAAAGAGAGAGAGAGAGTGAGAGACATCAAGGATGCAAGAGAATGATTGATTGGCTGCACATCCCACACTGGGGATTGAGCCCGCAACCCAGGCATGTGCCCTGACCGGAATCGAACTGTGACCTTCTAGTTCATAAGTCGACACTCAGCCACTGAGCC
Organism: Lasiurus cinereus; assembly: GCA_011751065.1. Lineage (NCBI taxonomy): Eukaryota > Metazoa > Chordata > Mammalia > Chiroptera > Vespertilionidae > Lasiurus > Lasiurus cinereus. Next base: position 158,513 of record JAAGEH010002203.1, on the reverse strand, counting down.
ATGCTGGCCAGGCATAAATTTTTAAGAGAGATTTTGTTTCCTTCCATTTACCACTTCTATTGTGAAGATAATTTTCCTTGCAGTCCCCTAATTGGGGACAGGGGAAGAGACTGATGTTTCTATTATATTTTTCTACTGATTATGTGGGCTTTTGGAGTCCCAGCCTTGTATCAGGGCAACTTGATTCTGCCAGCCCACCTTAACTAACCCCCATTCACAATGAGAAGTTAAAACTCTAAAATTATAAGTACATCTGAAGAAAACTAAATTTTATTAAATGTAGCATTGTTTGGGCCTTCAGATTTAATCATATATGTAAACTAGTAGCCCACTGCATGAAATTCATGCACAGGAGGAGGGCGTCCTTCAGCCCAGCCCGCACCCTCTCCAATCGGGGACCCTTTGGGGGATGTCATAAGCTGGGTTTCGGACATCCCTCTCACAATCTAGAACCACTGCTCCTAACCGCTCATCTGCCTGCCTGCCTGATCATCCCTAACTGACCTTCCCTGCCGGCCTGATCTTGCCCCCAGTGGCCCTCCCCTGCCGGCCTGATCTCACCCCCAACAGCCCTCCCCTGCTGGCCTGATTGCCCTTAACTGCCTCTGCCTTGGCCCCCACCACCATGGCTTTGTCCGGAAGGAGGCTGGCTTTCCAGAAAATGGTTGACCCAGTCTAATTAGCATATTACCCTTTTATTAGTATAGATGTCAAATTGCAAGTGACAGTTTAATATTTTTAATGAACTAGGACCATTTGATCAAATAATTTGTTGTATCTGTTGTAGCAAGGTAGTTGTAATGTGACCTCTCAGCCAAAAAAGGCAAATTTAGGCATGTCCAGTGAAAGGGAACATCCTGATGTTGCTAAAATAGTGTCTTACTGTTATTTATTTTAACAAATTACAATGTGATAGTATAGAAAATAGCCACTGTTAGACATTATCCCTGGGTTTTCATATAAATCCCAAGGATTAGTCACATATCAGTGTTTTTATACATCATTTCTAGAGGAAGCATTCTTGCTTTTCAAAAATTAAGAATAAAATAAATTATTGTATTTTTTCTTATTTGTTATTCTATCCTATTTCTTCCCCCCAAACTTCATATGATTTAATTTATCTTATACAGCTTCCTTGAAATAAAATTTATACACCGCCGAAACTGGTTTGGCTCATTGCAGAGTGTCGGCCTGCGGACTGAAAGGTCCCGGGTTCGATTCCGGTCAAGGGCATGTATCCTGGTTGCGGGCACATCCAGGAGGCGGCTGATTGATGTCTCTCTCTCATCGATGTTTCTAACTATCCCTCTCCCTTCTTCTCTGTAAAAAATCAATAAAATATATTTTTAAAATTTATACGCCATATAGTTTACCTATTTAAAGTGTAAAAATCAGTTATTCTTAGTATATTCACAAAGTTGTACAATCATCAGTTAAATCAATTTTAAAACATTTTATGACTCTAAAAAAAAAAGATTGTTAACTATTACTCTCCATTATCCCTGACTTCCCTAATCTTAGGAAACTACTAATCTACTTTCTGTTTCTATAGACTTCTGAACATTTCATATAAATGGAGTTACACAATATGTGGTCTTTGTGGATGTCTTCTCTCACTTAGTATCATGTTTTCAAGATTAATCCATGTTCAGTAGCATGTATCAGCACTTCATTTGCTTTATTGCCAAATAATATTCCATTCTATGGATATAAAACATTTTATTTATCCATTCAGGAGTTGATAAGACATTTGGTATTAACAGACACTCTGGCTATTATGAAGAATGCTACTATGAACATTTACATACAGGTTTATTTTTAAATCAATCGTTATTGTTCAGATTATTAAAATTGTTCCTCTTTTTCCCACCCCACCCTCTGCCCTTACCCTCCTACTGTCCTCATCCATAAGTGTACAATTTTTGTCCAGTCTCTTCCCGCACTCCCACACCCTTTTCCCCCCGAGAATTGTCAGTCCACTCCCTTTCTATGCCCCTGATTCTATTATATTCAGTTTATTTTGTTCATCAGATTTTCATTCACTTGATTTTTAGATTCACTTGTTGATAGATATGTATTTGTTGTTCCTAATTTTTATCTTCACCTTTTTCTCTTCTTAAAGAATACCTTTCAATATTTCATATAATGCTGGTTTGGCAGTGATGAACTCCTTTAGCTTTTTCTTATCTGAAGCTCTTTATCTGACCTTCAATTCTGAATGATAGCTTTGCTGGGTAGAGTAATCATGGTTGTAGGTTCTTGCTATTCATTACTTTGAATATTTCTTGCCACTCCCTTTTGGACTGCATAGTTTCTTTTGTGAAATCAGCTGACAATTGTATGGGTGCTACCTTGTAGGTGACTGTTTTTCTCTTGCTGCTTTTAATATTCTCGCTTTGTCTTTTGCTCCTGGCATTTTAATTATGATGTGTCTTGATGTGGTACTCTTTGGATTCCTTTTGTTTGGGGTTCTGTGTGCTTCCTGGACTTGTAAGTCCATTTGTTTCATGGGGTGGGGGAAAGTTTTCAGTCATTATTTCTTCAAATAGGTTTTCAGTATCTTGCTCTCTCTGTTCTTCTGGCACCCCCATAATTCTGATGTTGGTATGCTTGAAGTTGTCCCAGAGGCTTCTTACACTATCTTCATATTTCTGGATTCTTTTTTCTTTTCGCTTTCCAGTTGGGTGTTTGTTTTGCTTCTTGGTATTTCAAATCTTTGACTTGAATCTTGCATTCCTCTAGTCTGCTATTGGATCTCTGTATAATATTTTTTATTTCAGTCAGTGTATGTTTAAATTTTAGTTGGTCCTTTTTCATATCCTTGAGGGTCTCGCTAAATTTATTGGCCTTTTCTAGAAAATTCTTGAAAAACCTTATAATTGTGGTTTTGAACTCTATACCCAGATGTTTGCTTTCCTCCATTTCTTTCGTTTGTGATATGTTTCTTTGTCTCCAAATTTTGGCTGCTTCCCTGAGTTCATAGATTGGCTTTGTATGCTAGGTGTCTTATAGGGCCCAGTGGCTCAGCCTCCCAGTTACCTGAGGTGGACACTCTTGGTGCACCCCTTTGTGGGCTGTGTGCACAGTCTTGTTGTAGTTAAGCCTTGAGTATTGTCGGTATCACTGGGCAGAATTGACTTCCAGACCAATTGGCTATGAGGATAAGCTGTGTCTATGTTAGGAGAACTTCTGTGCTGGAGATATCCTTATGGGAGAAGACTTGTAGTAGTCTCTTTGCTCAGCTTTGATGGGGCGGAGTCTCAGAGTGGAGCAAATAGCAATGGTTTCCCGTCAGCCCTGCCCTAATAGGCCCCTGTGTCTCAGTTTCCCGTGGTAATCACTGCAAGCACTTCTGAGAGAAAGCCACCCTCGAGTTCCGCCTGCTGTCAAGACAGCCCAATTTCTCTCTGAATGAGTCTGTGTCCCCAGAGTCTCACCCAGAACTGGAATTCAGTGCAGTTGGGGGCTTTTGTCTCCCTCCTGATTGAGAAAGCCAGCTGTGCACTCAGTTACCAGCCCTCTTTGCGTGTGCACCTCCATACCTCTGCCTTCTTCAGCTCCTCTGTGTCTCATGTGCTTTTCTCTTTTAGTTGTAGAATTTCACTCAGGCAGTCTTACTGTGGTTCTGGATGATGTCCATTTTATCTTTTAGTTGTAGTTTTGAAATTGTTGTGCAAGGCAGCAATTTAGGTGTTTACCTATGCTGCCATCTTAGTTTCTGTCTACATACAGGTTTTTGTGTAGACATGACTGTTCATTTCTTTTTTGTATAAACCTAGGAGTAGAATTGCTGGATCACATGGTAATCTTAAACTTCTGAGGAACTGCTACACTGTTTTCCAAAGTAGCTGAACCCTTTATAATATATAAAGTTTCCAATTTCTCTACCTTTTTACCAATACTTATTGTCTCTTATTATAATCATCTTGGTGGTATCTAATTGTGGTTTTGATGTATATTTCTCTAATAGATAACAATGTTGATAGATATGTATTTGTTGTGTATTTTCATCTGCTTATTGTTCTTTTGTATACCTTTGGAGAAATGTCTGTAGAAATCCTTTTCCCTTTTTTAAATCCAGTTATTTATATTTTTACTATTGAGTTGTGTTACTTATATTTTCTAAATACAAATCTCTTATAAGATATATGATTTACAAAAATTTTCTCCTGTGGATTGTCTTTACACAATACAAAAGCTTTGAGTTTTGATGATGTCCTCTTTATTTTTACTTTTATTGCTTGTGCTTTTGGTGTTATATCTAGGAACACATTGCCTAATACAATATCACATAGATTTACATCTATCTTTTCACATAATTTAATTTTTTAAATAAGATTTTGTAGCATGTCAGCAAAAAAAAAAAAATTTTTTTTAAGGGGAAAAAAACACCCATAATCAATCTAGGAGTCAATTATTTTTTAAATGCTATAATGTCCTTATCCAGTATATGCATATTTTAGCATATTTTTATTATTGCTATTGTTTGTTGAGTACATACTATGTTGTGTTCTGATATTTTTATCTTTATATGTCATATTCATAATTCTAATTTTAAGGCTGCATAATATAGCCAGTTTATTTCCTAGTTGTGTAATGCAACTTCTTTATATATGATATAATATGTTTATGATAAAATATTATGATAAAACTCTGATTTACACTGATACATAACTTTTTTGCTTGTACTGAATTATTTTCTTAATATAACTTTTTAGAAATGGAATTATGGGCTCAAAGGATATAAACATCTTTACAGTTCCTTTATGATGTCACATTACTTCTAGAAAGCACTAAACTTCGTTTGTTCAGAAAACATACTTTAAATTTTTTTTCATTTATTTTAAAGTTGATGCACATTATAGGAGTTTTATTTTGAGTGGCATTATTGTCAGTGATAATCCTCTATCAAGAAAACTCATGATCAATTTAAATGTGTATTTCTTCATCTGAAAAAAAAAATGGTATAGGCAATGGACCAACCAGTTGCCTTGTGGACTGAAGATAAATATGACAAAATTTGTTATTTTATGGCACCTTCTACTTTAAACTATAATAGTATATTTTGTTAAATTTCCTTTAGGCTTCGGGAGCAGGAGAGAAAAGAGGCAGAAGAAGCTAGTCAAAAGGAAATAGAAGAATGGGAAAGAAGACTTCTAGCTCAAGCAGCTCCAACTTGTATGGAGACCATGTGGGAAATTCCAGCTATTGGGCATTTCCTTTGCTTAGCCCAGCAAATTCTAAACTTGCCAGAAATAGTCTTCTATGAACTGGAACGCTGTCTTCTGATGCCTCAGTGTAATGCTTTTTTATCTAAAATAATGACTTCTCTATTAAGTCCTCCTCATCGCAGACCTACCTTACATCGAAGACCTACTTTGCCTTATAGGACCTGGGAGGCAGCACTGAGACAGAAAGTACACCAGTGGTACACTGCTGTAGGGCAGACTGAAAATCCCAATAACTGTGCTGAGAAACTTGGGTTGTGTCCTCAGTTTTTTAAAGTTCTTGGAGAAGTTAATCCATTGGAAGAAAAACCTTTTCATGAACTACCTTTCCACCAAAAAGTGTGGTTACTTAAGGGTCTTTGTGATTTTGTGTATGAAACACAAAAAGAAGTTCAAGATGCTGTACTTGGACAGCCTATTCATGAATGCAGGGAAGTTATACTTGGTTACGATTATTTGGAGAATGCTTATGTACATTTTCCACAGTTCTGTGGTGCAGATGTACGGATTTACAAGCAGAGACCTTTTCAGGCACCAGAATTTCCAATTCCACCCATTAAAATACAAAGAGTACCTCGTATTAAACTGGAGAAATTGAAGTGTGACTATTTTAGTACAAGTAATGGAGAACATAGGTGTGGTAGAGAAGGCCTGCCCTCTGCCTTCAAAAGAGAGAAAGAAATTAATTTGGATCCAACTTGCTGCCATTCTAAAATGAACTTGGATAATCATGACATCTCTGTTGAAATGGAAGTGAAATCCAACTGTGAAATTAGAATTCGCAGACCCTGCGAAATTAAGAAAATTGATTGCTGTAAAGAAAATTTAGAGAAACCAGGAAGTCCAGGTGAAGTTACTGGCTTTGGAGAGCCTCTTAGTCCAGGTGAAATAAGGTTTATAGAAAATCACGAAAGATTTGGTGAAGCTTCTAGAGTAAAGCCTGAACCCACTCCATTAAAAGAAAATGCTCTGAAATCTTGCCAAATACATGTAAATGGAAGTCACAATGACCACACAGAAATTAGCTGCCCCAAAGTTGTAAGGGATATTCTATTAGAGCAGTCACTGAAGAGCCACAAGAAACTCAAGCTAACTAAAATGAGGGCAAAAAAGAAGAAAAAGAAAAAAAAGAAATTAAAAGACGCTTTGAATGAAAACTTACAGAGAAAGCGTGAAGGTCTTCATTCTCTTGCATTCAAGTCTTACAAACCTGAGATCCAGAATAAATTATTGATCATCAAAAAGAAAGCAAAACACAAGAAGCACAAATCTGGTAAGCTAACACAAATTGGTGAGAATTGCATTTATGCATACTTTCAATTAGTCATTATAACAGAATGAAATGAACATGTATGTATGCATGTTTGCATGCATATATAAGGATCAAGTTTTATATTATTCCCCATGATTAAAACCCAGAGTAGAAAAGGTCTTATTATTAACGACGACAAAATACTGGTGCAATACATTTGAATTTAATTTTCATCTGACAGTTTTTGGACATTATATGTTTACATTTCTTTGGACCAGTTTCTACATAAGTGATACTTTCCATCACTGATGAGAAGTGTTTTTTTCCCCTGGATAAAGGAAGTTACTGTGCAGTGGAAAAAGCACTGGTATCAGGAGATTACATTCTCAGGATTAAAGTTCATAGCAACTAGCTTCTTAAACCAAGGCAGGCCCGATTATCTTTCTGAGTCTCAGTTTTTCCCCACATCATATATTTTTCAGCACTGTTTTCAGTTTGTATTTGCATATCCAGAAAAATGTTGTGAAATATAAGGAAAGAGCTATATCAACTAATAAGACATGAATCATATTTTTATAACAGAATTTGTAAATTTGTTTTATACCTAACTTAAATAATGTATTTGTCACAAGCCTATTTAAAAATTAATACAAAAAATCCGATAGGTATACAGGGTATCCCCCCAAAAAGTCCAGTGGCACTTTAGGATAAATCTTCTTTGTTCAAAGCTTAGTCTGGCTTCACCCATTTCAAATCAGTTAAACCTGAAAAGAAGTGAAAACTAAATGGGTTATCAGCTGTTAAAGTGTGTATACAGACTTACTGTATTTAGTGGTTGATTGCTCTGTTTTTTAATTGCTTTTGCTTTTCCTAGTCTTTGCCATTTAATCAGTTTAAATGTCTTATTTATTGAGAGGATAGGTGAGATAAAAGCAGATGATTAACTTCATTTATTAACCCTAATAAAAACTTGCCTGATTGGGAAAACCTTGAATTGTTTACTAAAATAAATTGTGGTTTATTGTAATTATTTGTGGATTTCAGTTTTGTTTTGTTTTTTCATTCCCTCAGTTACAAAGTAAGATTTAGCAATATAATGAATTGGCAAATGAGGAGATTAATTTAGTTTAACTGCTATAGAAGATGTTATACCTTAGTTATTTAAATCATTAAATACAATTAATGTATTTTTAAATATATATACAATGTATCATTGATAAAGGAGTAGTATAAAATTTACTATCAAGAACAGGCTTAATTTGTTGAACTGAAAATTGCAAAGTGGTCCACATTGGCCAAGTAATGAAAAGCTACAATATTTTAAAGTAACTTTCAGAAATAAACCTTTAAAATTTTACAAGCAATCCATTAGGCTAAATAAATTAAGTTTGACTTGAGTTCTCTGAAATGTTGGCCTCTGAAATATTAAATATTTTTAAATTTGAAAATGTTTCCAGTTTTATAATATGTAATACTGTTTTATTAATATCATTATTTCCTAAAATCTTTTATTAAGTTTTTATTTATGACCTACTATTCATGTGTTCAAAGTTAATTATGATTAAAGTGGTTTAGAAAGTAATATAGTTATTGATATAGCAGAATAATAATATTAGTTGATGAGGATTAGAATAAGATGAATTTGTATTATAAGCAAATAAAGTGTTCCATTTTTGAAATATAAGTTCAGAAGGTAGATCAGAGAGAAACTTTGAGGACTTCATGTCCAGTTCTAGACAAGTGAATGAAAAAAGGTCAGAAGCAAATTCAGCTAGTACTTATATATCCTCTGTGTGCCTTTTTAGTTGAGGAGAGAAGTCTTACAGGCATGAAATAAGAGAAAATAATGCACTTGCCTATATATTTTTTCGTTTTTATCTTCAGAGCAAATTTTATAGAGTCTAGTCTTCAGTAACAAAAATACTTGGATTTAGCAAATACCATTCTGTTGTTAGCAGTGGATAAGCATTCTTTCATCATCAGACTCTAAGCTTCATACTGTTTTACATTTTTGCATAAAATGTTATAATAACAACAAAAGTTTATTGTACATCATTTTGGTCTGGACTTCTTTAATAGGTATGAGATATTCTGTGGCCTTTTATACTTAGTTTGGACATAATCTAATCCAGTAGTTCTTTTCTTTTTTAAAAAAAATATTTTTTATTGACTTTTTACAGAGAGGAAGTGTGAGGTATAGTGAGTTAGAAACATCAGTGAGAGAGAAACATCAATCAGCTGCCTCCTGCACACCCCCTACTGGGGATGTGCCCGCAACCAAGGTACATGCCTTTGACCAGAATCGAACCTGGGACCCTCAGTCCACAGCCAATGCTCTATCCACTGAGCCAAACCAGTCAGGGCTTCCTTTCTCTTTCTCCCTCTCTCTCTTTTTTTTAAATATATATTTTTTTTATTTTTTACAGAGAGGGAAGGGGGAGGGATAGAGAGTTAGAAACATCAGTGGGAGAGAAACATCCATCAGCTGCCTCCTGCACAACTCTTCCTGGGGATGTGCCCACAACCAAGGTACATGCCCTTCACCTAAATCGAACCGGGGACCCTTCAGTCCTCAGGCTGATGCTCTATCCATTGAGCCCAACCAGTTAGGGCTCCTTTCTTTTTCTTTTTCTTTTTTTAAGAGTGAGCTCCATCGTCCCAAGTTTGGGAGCTGTTTCTCTTATAGAGTTACATTGTACATTAGTACAGGTCCACAATGCATTTTATGAAACTCTTGTATCATTTATGTTTGGAGATTCAGAAATCTTCAGATTTTTGAAGGATGTTAATGATGTATATAGTGTTTTCGAAGGAACATCCTCAGTGGAGTTTGGAGTAGCTCTGTAATAAAATACATAATTTCTACAGAAAAGAAAAATGTATGAATAATCAGACTAATGATGAAAACTATAAAGAACCTCTTAACAGTTCAGGTCAGATTTTGCTACCATATAAATTAATTTTTAAAACTTTATTTTTCGGAATCTTTTAGACTTTAGAATTGTGAATAATTGATTCTGTGCCTGTATATTAAGGTCGCTTCAAAGTCTTGAAGAAAAGAAACTGTTTTGTTTTCTTTAACTTCGTATTTTTCAAGTTTATTTGAACATGGCTTTTTTTTTTTTTCCTTTTTTCAAATAATAATATTGTGCAGAATATGCTTTGGGATAAGCTGTGTCATCCATGACTGATTTATTAACCTTAATTTAGGGTAGACTAAATTCTACATGTGGTTAATCTGTTTCCTTTTATGTTTTAATTTTTGTTGCATCTCCAAATTTAGCAAACCTTATTGTGATGGAAGATGGTTTTTAATAGAAGGCACAAAGGCCTTCTATTTGATAATTTTAATGCACTATAAGAAATTTTGGAACTTTTTAGGCATTTTTATCTGTTTTTCAGAATGAGAATGTTCTTTCTGCCTTTTAAAATTTTGAATTCATTTTTAGTTAATTTAAGCCTATTCCTTGCTCTTGGAAACATTATAGAATAGAAAAACGTTGGAATTTTCCTTAATGTGCATAATTATAGCACCAGATACTTCTCCTTCAGAACACTTATTTATAAAATCTATTCATAACAATTATGTTTATTTCTAGCTTATTTTGGTTATTATCTACACTCTGTTCTATAACATTCTTTTTTTAGCCTGGATTAAAATTATTAAACTATTAGGAAGTTTAATAATTTCCATAGCAGTAAATCTGAAAAGATCATAAGTTGAAAGTGCTTTTGAGAAGGCAAACATTGCTTTACATAGATTAGGAAGATTAAAAAATATATATCAGTTGCAAAAAAATGAGGTCAAACTTTTTTTTTGTAATTTATTTTTAACATGTATCTTGTCATCATTGAGTTGATTTTAAGGCTAAGTCTGTTTTCTGAAAAGGTAGTGTTTCCTATAAAAGTCAAAAGTTTATTTAATGTAAACCTCGGAAAGACCATGACAATTAACTTTGAGACTATTAGTTTGTGTTAGGATACATTACATTTATTTGTTAGAGTATTTATTATAGAGAGCAGAGTTTAATCACTTAAGTTGTAAAGCGTATTTGCCACTGGAGGTTAGGTTTATTGCCAACCTTGGGATTATTGATTTTTGTTTATGACCTCTTTTTTTTAATTTCAAGAAAAATGATTTTAAATATAATGTTACATGCAGTAAACACCAATTATTGAAGAAAAATGATCTTATATATAATATTTCATGCAATAAACATTAATATTTTAATAATAAAAGGATTTTAAGCATAATAATATTACCAAAACTGTAGTAACATAGTATAATATCACAAAAGTTGTAGGAAATATTAAAAATCTGCAAATAACAGGATTATTTTTATTATACTCTAGTATATTTTTCCCCCTCTCTGGCTCTATTTTTGTTCATCAGTTTATGTTTCCCATTATATTCCACAAAAAACTGAGATCATGTATTTATCTTTCTCCAACTGGGTTATTTCATTTAGCATGATGCTTTTAAAGTCTATTTGGTTGGATATGAGTATTGCTACTCCAGCTTTTTTTTAACTTTTCCATTTGCATGAAAAATTTTTTTCCATCCCTTCCCTTTCATCCTGTGAGTGTCTTTTGTTTTGAGGTTTTTGTTTTGAGGTGGGTCTCTTGTGGAGAGCATATAGTTGGGTCATGTTTTTGTATCCATTCAGCTACCCTTTGCCTTTTGATTGGAATCCATTTATATTTAGGGTTATTATTGAGAGGTACTTATTTATAGCCATTTTAATTCTGTATGGCTAGGTTTCTCTCTGTTTCTTCTTCTCAACAGTCCCTTACAGTATTCCCTTTAGCATTTCTTATAATGCTGGTTTGGTGGTGATGAACTCCTTTAGCCTTTCTCCCCTGATTTCCGGTCAGGGAAACTCTTTATTTGACCATATATTTTGAATGATTGCCTTGCTAGATATAGTAATCTTGGTCTCAGATCCTTTGCTTTCCATTACCTTGAGTATTTCACGCCATTCTCTTCTGGCCTATAGAGTTTCTGATGAGAAATCAGGTGTCAGCTTTATGGGAACTCCTTTGTAGGTAACAGTTTTCTTTCTCTTGCTGTCTTTAAGATTCTCTCTTTGTTTTAATTTTTGGCATTTTAATTATGATGTGTCTAGGTGTGGGTCTATTTGGCTTATTTGGGGTTCTCTGTGCCTTCTGAACTTGTGTGACTTTTCCCTTTACCAGATTAGGGAAGTTTTCTACCATTATTTCTTCAAACACCATCTTCTCTATTCCTTTCGTCCTTTCTGCCTCTTCTGGCACACCTACTATTCTAATATTGTTATGTTTCACATTGTCCCACAGTTCCCTTTAGCTATCCTCCTGTTTTGTAATTGTTTTTTCTTTTTGCTTCTCTAATTGAGGGATATTTCCAACTCTGTCTTCTAATTCATTGATTCAATCCTCAGCTTCCTTTAATCAGATGTGTATTCCTTCCAATGTGTTCTTTATTTGTGTTATTTCATTCTTTATCTCAAGATTGTTGTTTTTTCATAGTTACTATATCTTTTTTCATAGTGTTGTGCTATTTTAAATAATTGAATCAGGAGCCCAGTACAAGGATATGAGCACTAAATAAGATCTATCAGATATGTAAAAAACAATATACTGGTTTATAGGGAATAAATGAGAAAGTAATGTAGTCTACAATATTTGGTTACAGCCAGACTGATATTTGTAAAAAAGATTGTATAGTTCTGTGTTGATAGCACTATTATAGCACTTAACTATGTGTGTCTTTATGGGGAAAACTTTTAGAAGATCAAGATGCCATGGTAAAAGAAAATAAGAGAATAAACTGTACTCCATATCCTTTTATTTTATTGCCTTCTACTCTCTCACTCTATCCCACCCCTACAAAGGTGAATACTCATCTATTGTTTATTATATGCCAGGCACTGTTCTAAGCCTTTTTACATATTGTCTCATTGAACCTTCATAACTCCATAGATACTGTTGTTATTTCTTAATATATAGATTTTATAGGTTAAAAAACTGAAGCACAGAGAAATTTATTCCTGTGTCCAAGGTAACACAGCTAGTAAGTGGCAGGATTAGGAGAAAGGATCTTGCCAGGTAATTAGGACATCATTAAATAGCTATAAAAAGAAACTGATGAGATTTAGATGGAGCGGGTTAGAAGGTAACTTCAGAAAGAGGAAATTCTAAATCTAGATAAGGAATGATTACATGACTTTTCTAACATTGACAGGAAAGAAAAAACATTTTGAGAAATATATTGCAATAAGAAGAAGAATTTGACAACTGACTTACTATTCTAAATTAAAGAGAAAAAAAAGAAATAGGTGTTCAGCAGTTATTGAATTATATAATAGGGTTAAAAAATTACCAGTAAAATGAAAAATTTGCTCAAGAGAATAAGAGGAAATCAGCTGTTTTGTTAAGGCCAAATTGCTTATTTAAATATAGAACATTCCAGAAATTTCTGTAGAATATAAATATTCATTCAAAACATGAACTTTTAGTAAATAAAGGTTAAGTTTAAAATCCAGTTGTGGCCTCACATTCTAAGTACTTCCTAGATTTGGTATTTAATAATACAAATGCCCTGTACTTTTAATAGTGATTGTCTTTTATCCATTCACTTATGGTTCCTAAAATGAGAGTAGTGAATGTGTTGGGAGAATTCTTATACATGGGAAGGCCAAATCTAGGAGGGCATTGGAGTGGAAGTGCAAGGCCAAGAGGTAAAGACAGGCAGGGCAGCCAGGAGAAAGAAAGGGGTAAAGATGAGTAATGAGAGATTGAGGAAAGAGGAATTGGAATGGGGGTAATAATCATCTTCATTTTTCTAGTAAGTCTATCTGCATATTCTAGAAGACTAGAATTTTGTGCCTACATTTATAGTGTAAAATATATTTTTAGTTAATATTTTTCCTCTCAAGCAGGGCTTTCTTTTCTTGAGCTGTTCTAAGAATAGTTTTAAAAAGCTCCATTAGGCTGCACTTATAACCTTAATTACTAGACTATATTAAGGTTTTTATCCATTTTCTTGGTACAAGTTGAGATTCAATTTTGCCCATGTTTGTGTTTTAAGCCCAAGAATTAAAGTTGAAAGTCCGTGTGTGTGTGTGTGTGTGTGTGTGTGTTTGTGTGTGTGTGTGTTTAAATGCTTCTTTATTTTTTCTTAATATATTTTTACTGATTTTAGAGAGGAAGAGAGAGGAAGAGATAGAAACATCAGTGATGAGAGAGAATCATTGGTCCGCTGCCTCCTGCATGCCCTGCACTGGGGATGGAGCCTGCAACCCAGGCATGTGCCCTTCACTAGAATCGAACCTAGGAGCCTTCAATATGCAAGCCGATGCTCTAACCATTGAGCAACTGGCTAGGGCATTTCTGTGTATGTTTTAACTATTCTTGACTTCAGCACAATCCTAGATCTGAGACTTATATTCTGTTTTATGGTAACAGGTGACTTAGGGTAGTGGAAGCCCACTGGGAGGCAGTATGTAACTTTCCCTGTGTATATCTTGCCCTGAAACAAAAACAGATTACTAAATAAAGACTATGAGGTTTTATAGTACACAATGCTCTACTTTAAAAGTAAGTATTTAACTAAAAAGAACTATTTTTTATTGAAGAATAAAGGAAATTTTTTGTTCAGATTGTTTTTTTATGAGGCTATAGATTAAAAGTATTATGTAATAGTGAATATGCAAATCTTTCCCTAGTATAAAGGAATACTCTGAAATTTGTCAAAAGCATATTATATCGCTGTAGAAAGTTAGAACACAGTATTTTATCATTAAAAAGAGCACAGCTTTAGCCCTGGCTGGATGCTCAGTTGGTTAGAGCAGTAGTCGGCAAACTCATTAGTCACAGAGCCAAATATCAACAATACGATTTAAATTTCTTTTGAGAGACAAATTTTTTAAACTTAAACTTCTTCTAACGCCACTTCTCAAAATAGACTCACCCTGCCTGTGGTATTTTGTGAAAGAGCCACATTCTAAGGGCCAAAGAGCTGCATGTGGCTCTCGAGCCGCAGTTTGCAATCCACTGGGTTAGAGCAACATCCCAATATCCAGAGTTTGCAGGTTCAATTCCCAGTTAGGGCACATAAAAGAATCAACAAATATCTCTTTCTCTCAAAAATAAATAACGTACTTTAAAAAAGAAAAGAGCACAGCTTTGATGTGAGACAGGTCTAGTACAGATACATGCTCCAGTGCACGTTAGCTACAAGTCCTCCATCGATTTATTTACCTTTTATAGCAAGTTTGTTTATCTGTAAAAAAAAATGAGGTAATACCTACCTTACTATAGTATTACACAGATTAATTTGAATAGCAAAGCATAGTACCTAACATGGTGCTTGGCAGGTTGGAATTGGTAAGAATCAATAAGTGGTAACTGATTTTTGAGAGGTTAGCATTGCATAATGGAACTTGGACTTTGGCGGTAGAATCCCTGGTTGCGGTACTTACTTACAAGTGTAACACTTGAGTAAGTAAGCATTTTTCTCTTCAGTTATCTCACATTAAAATTAGGAATTGCCTACCTTGGAGGGGTGTATGGAGGGGGGGGTGAGATGTTTTGTTTTGTTTTGTTTTTTTAGAATTAATGAGATCATTTATATAAATAAACCATCTTACTAAGTGTCTGATACATAGTAGACTCTCAATAAATGTTTTCTTATTACCACTCCTACGTCATGTTGTGAAGCTCTTTGGTAAATTGTGTTATTTATTTAAAGTCATGGTCATTTTTTTTCCTCAGCCAGTATCATATTCAGTGGTGAAAAACGAAAGCTTTTTCTCTCAAGTCAGGAACAAGAAAAGGATGCCCACTCTCACCACTATTATTCAGCATAATTCTAGAAGTCCTAGCAGAGCAGTCGGGCAAGTGAAATAAATAGAAGTAAAAGTGTCACTTTTTGCAAATGACATGATTCTGTATATAGAAAACCCTAAAAACCACCAAAAATATTTGAAACAATAAACAAATGTAGTAAAGTTGCAGCATACAAAATCAATGTACAAAAATCCACTATTTATATACTAGCAATGAAACTTCAGGGGGGGGGGGGAAACACACCCATTATATTTGCAATTGCAACCAAAAGAATAAAATACCTAGGAATAAACTTAACAAAGGATGTGAAGGACCTATATATTGAAAACTACAAAGATATTCTGTGTTCATGGGTTGAAAAAATCAACATAGTTTAAATGGCTATATTACCCAAAGATGTAATGCTATCCCCATCAAAATTCCAATGCTATTTTTTTAAAGAACTAGAACAAGAAATCATCAGATTTGTATGAAATCAAAAAGACCCTAAATAGCCAAAGCAATCCTGAGAAAAAAAGAACAAAGCCAAAAATATGACACTACCTGACTTTCAAATTATATCATAGATCTATGATATTGGCAGAAAAACAGACACATAGACCAATGGAATAGAATTGAGAGCCCAGAAATAAAACCACATGTATATGGCCAAATAATTTTTGATAATCCAAAAATACACAATGGGGAAAAGAAAGCCTTTTAAAAAATGGCGCTAGGAAAATTGGAATGCCATATGCAAAAAAATGAAACCAGGTGCAGTTTGTCCCCATGTAAAAAAAATAATTCAAAATGAATCAAAGTCCTAAATATAAGATCTGGAATGATAAATTACATAGAAGAAAACAGGTACTAAACTTACTGACCTTGGTCTTCAGAGAAGATTTTATGAATTTGAACCCAAAGGCAAGGGAGTAAAGGCAAAAATAAATGAATGGGACTAGCTCAAACTAAAACAAAAAGGCAATCAACTGAATGGGAGATGGTATTTGCAAACAACAGCTCAGACAAGGAATTTTAATATCCAAAATATGTATAAAAAACTCATACAACTCAACACAAAACAAACAATTCAATTAAAAAGTGGGCAGAGAATCTGAACAGGCACCTCTACCAAGAAGACATACAAATGGCTATCAGGTATATGAAAAGATGTTCAACTTCACTAGTTATTGAGGAAATGAAAATCAAAACTACAATGAGATACCACCTCACACCTGTTAGAATGGTTCTTATCAATAAGACAGGTAATAAGTGTTGGAGATGTTGTGGAGAAAAAGGAACCCTTATTCATTGCTGGCCGGAATATAAACTGGTACAGCCACTATGGAAAACAGTATGGTGGTTCCCAAAAAAGTTAAGAATAAGGTTACTATATGACCCAGCAGTCCCTCTTCTAGGTATCTACTCAAAAAACTCAAACATTTCATTTGCAAAGATATATACACTCCTATATTTATTGCAGCATTATTCATGGAGACCAAGATATGGAGATAACTATAGTGTCCTTTAATAGAGGATTGGATAAAGAAGATGTACATGTATGCTATGGAATACCGTTCATTTGCAATAACATGGGTGGACCTTGAGAATATTATGCTAAGTGAAATGAATCGGTCAGAAAAAGCTAAGAACCATATGATTTCACTCCCATTTGGGATATAAAACATAGGCACAGACAACAGTATGGTTATTACCAATGGGAAGAGAGAATGGGGGCAGTTAGTAAAGGGGGCTAAATATATGGTGATAGAAGATGATTTGACTTTGGTTGATGGGCATACAATGCAATATACAGGTCATGTATCATAGAAATGTACACTTGAAATCTATATGATCCTATTAATGTCACCCCTATAAATTTAAAATTTTTAAATTGACTTTATGCAAGATCTTATCTACATAAGATAATGTTGAAAAAGGAGCAATAGGGTGTATGTAGGTCAAAGTTACTTTATGTACTTATTCTCATTTTTTCTTTTGAAAAAAAAAACACAAAAACATAACTTTTCATTTTCCCCTATAAATGATTGAGAATTAAAATTGTAAGTATTTACAATTAATTTTTATCCTATTACATAGATTGTAAGCTCCTGAAGGACAATTTCCATTTTATAATTCTTTGTTATTCCCATAAATTGTATAGTGCCCTATATCTCATTTGTTGAATAATTAATAACCAATTTATTGTTAGTTGATTTTTCTAATTACAAGTGGGGAAAATATTTCTTTCTTTTTTCTTTTTTAAATATGGACTGCTTCATGAATTTGCGTGTCATCCTCGCGCAAGGGCCATTCTTATCTTCTCTGTATCATTCCAATTTTATTATATGTGCCGCCGAAGTGAGCATAAAACATACTTTTATCATGATCTGAATTATGTCTCTTGTCAGGTTAAATATACAGATATACTTCAATCTATGCTATGAATTTTATTTCTTTAAGAATATAAGTTTATATTTCCCAGTGATTTTTGATTATACAAATGATTAGGTAAGTGCACTTTAAAGGGAGATGTTTACTTTGTTTTACAACTGGTCATTGAATTACTGCCAAAGGCAGCCCTTGAGGAAAGATTAGATGAGTGCAGAGTTAAAGGGATAGAAAAACTTTGTTTTCTGAGCTATTGAGAGGATTTTTACATTGGGTTGGCTAAATAGACCATAGTATTCAGATTATATAATTCTATGCAAGTTCCTGACTATATGTTATTGTTAAAGGTGAGATTTTTTTTTCCTTGTGTAACCTCATTTTAAGTTGTGAATTAAATTTTAACTGAGTTGTATTGTGACTCTTTTGATAAATCTTATTACAGTAAATTCTGATACTGTGCAACACATTGGAGATTGTAATAATTTTGTTCTTATATAAAGAATATGACATTTGTTTTATGTGACTGTTATAAGTAGTGTAGTTATAGTTGAATATTTGCTTTTACTGGGACTTGTTTTGATTCATCCTTTTTATTTGACTCACTGGAATCCATCTGTTAGTTTTAATTGAATTTTCAAGGTTCTGTGTAATATTTTTGTTAATGAAGGGTGATGAAGTTTTATAAACAGCATTATGAAGTTTTTCTCTTTTAATCTTGAAAGGGAAAAAATCCATATCTAAAAAAGCAATCACAAAGAAGAGGAAAACTGTCACAAAGTTACCTACTGTACCAGAATTTCAGGTAAGTGTTTTAGTTTTCTCTCAACATTTTTTAAAGTTTTGTTTCAATGTTTGTATTGTTTGTAAAGAAATTGGCTAAATTCCACTGTAGCACACATATACTTACAATGGAATGTTTCCAACTGTGACTTTTTTCCCTACAAGTACAGACATAGCTGATACTTATGAGTTAATCTGCTAGTATTTCAAATTTTACCTCTTACTTTTTTCTGATAGTTAGAAATTTCTTTTTTTATATACTATATACTGTTTTGTAGAAGTAGTTTAATAGAACTATATATAAAAGTAAACATGTAAATGAAAGTCTTCCAAGAAGAAGCCTTATATGTGCATGGATATACTACCAAGGTAATCCATTTTTATTTATTTTGGCGCTGAAGAAATGGTTGAGTTGTTAATATGAAAAATAAATCTTTTAACTCTTAGTTATATATAAACTTTAGAAAGAATATGAAGTAAAGGTTAATTCAGTTGTCTTTAAACATTTGTGCAAGAAGAAAAAGTAATTATCTGACTACCATGTGACTATATGTAGAGTTTTTTGTTTGAAGCTGATATTAGAATAAGCAGAATCTCGCCCTAATTAAATATTTTTATTTTCTATTTTATAAAAGATGTCTTTTCTTCAACAAATGGTTCTTTAAAAATTTTTTTGTATTGGTATGTCCAGTTCATTTCCAAAAGTTCTATAACCTAAAACTTCATTGCCAAAAATAAAAATGATGTTAAAATGAGTTTCTGTGAAATCAATTTAAGTCAAGAAGAAAATAAAGAAGTAATAACTTTGAAAATATTGATAGTATGTAAAGTGAGTTTAACAGTTACATATATCCAGAAATGTATACAGCTATTTATCAGTAAAAATTCTGTTTTTGGAAGTGTTTCTTTTAAAGTTATTTGATAAAATTACTAATTGTTGTTGGAAAACTTTCATTTACACACTTACTTTTATTTATAGTTCTATTAAATTAATATTTTTAAATGAACAAAGAAAGAAAATAAACATGTTTTCTCCTAATTTTTTTTTAATATATTGATTTTTTACAGAGAGGAAGGGAGAGGGATAGAGAATTAGAAACATCCATGAGAGAGAAACATAGATCAGCCGCCTCCTGCACGCCCCCTATGGGGGATGTGCCCACACCCAAGGTACATGCCCTTGACCGGAATCCAACCTGGGACCTTTAAGTCCACAGACCAACGCTCTATCCACTGAGCCAAACTGGTTTCGGCTTCTCTTAATATTTTTAATGACATTCTTAGAATGATGTTTTTAAATATAAAGTAACTTGGTTCTAACATATTCAATAAAAAATGTGTATTTACTTTTTATTCAGAGGCCTTTCTATCATTCCTTGTACATGTTTTTTAATGCTGTAGTAATATATTATCATTCTTCCACTGATGTCATATTAGACTTTGCTATTCCTTTCACTCATTTTTTTTCCTCAATCCTTCAAAGTATTCTGACCTGGTGTTGGGGTTTTTCTCCATTCCTATCTTAGTGGATGGACTTTTATATGTAATGACTGGCATAGACCGTGTTTTAAAATAAGCAGGTGGTATTCATTAGTAAACCATGAAATCAGTGGATTGCATGACCACATTTCTTTTATAAGTTAACAAAGTTAAAAATAGAAAGAAATTAAAAGAATGTGTTCAATATAGTAAGGTTAATATTGTTTCATGAAACTTTGATTTTAATTGTGTGTGTGTGTGTTTGTGTGTGTGTGTGTGTGTCACACTGACATGTAATGTATTTTTAGCCATGGGTTGTAAACAAGAGTTTTAAAAATACCATCTTAAGTTAGGCTTTTAATCAGTTACTAACCATGTACTTAACCACTCTCAGAAATTTGTCAAAAGTTCATGTTTTGCTAGATTGTGCTGTTTTAAATAAACGAGTGAAGGAAAGAAGGGAAGGAGAGGGGAGAGAGAGAGAGGAGTAGGGAGAAAGGGAGGGAGGTTGGTTAAAGATGGGAAATACACTGCATGGCCAGATTATTATGATCTCTGAATGCATAATACTCTGGCCATTCAGAGAGAGAGAGAGAGTTTTATTAGAGGCCTGATGCATAAATTCATGCATGGGTGGGGTCCGACCAGCCTGGCCAGGGGGAGGGGACATGGGCGGTTGGCTGGCCTGCCTGCTGGTCGAACTCCTGGTTGAGGAGGCAATTTGCATATTAGCCTTTTATTTTATAGGATGTACACTGAATGGTCAGATTATTATGTATTCAGAGATCATAATAATATGGCCACTCAGTGTAGACTATGACAATAGTGATCCTTATGCCTGGTTTACAATTTGAAAACCATGGATTATTCATAAAGGAAATGGACACCTGTCTCCCAGGAAATAGGTCATTTGCTTCAAATAAGCAAATAATGGTAGATAGCATTAGGCAGTAGTAAAGTTTTTTTTTTAATGTATTTTATTGGGTTTTCTACAGAGAGGAAGGGAAAGGGAAAGAGAGTTAGAAACATCAATGAGAGAGAAACAGCGATCAGCTGCCTTCTGTACACCCCCTACTAGGGATGTGCCTGCAACCAAGGTACATGCCCTTTACCAGAATTGAACCTGGGACCCTTCAGTCCAAAGGCCAACACTCTATCCACTGAGCCAAACCAGCTAGGATAGTCAGTAGTAAATTTTGTCATTACATGCAAAGCTTAGAGTTTTGCCTCTCAAAATAATTTTATGTAAAGTTTGCTTTTTAAATTATTTGGAAGTTCCCCAAATGTAAGAAGACTGAAGAAATATACCAAAGAAATGAATTTATTTCCTTCACAAAAGCTTTAGCATTGTGACACTTAACACCTCAGATTCTGCAAATTATTTACTTTATCCAAATTGTTTTAAGTATCACATTTCTAATATTAAACATAAAGGTACTGTATAGAAATGTTTAGCTAGAAGAGTTGCTTCATGGTGTTTATTCTAAAATGCCTTCTTGTAAGTCCTAATGAATTAAAGTGAATCCTATTTTGACCTCAACTAAACTAGAAATCAAACTTGTCTGCCTATTTATGCCCAGAAGAATACAGGTTTATTTATATACCTTCTTAATATCTATACCTCAATTTAAGGAAATAATTATCCCATCCCTGTTTAAAGTATACACTGTAGATACTCAGATGGTGGATTGGATTTATTCCTTTGTGTGTACTATAAAAGGATTAACTACATCTGTGCCACTTTTTCCAAAGTGACATCAAACTTAGGAAAAGTGGTTCTCAGACTTTAGATAGTATAAAAATAATCTGATGCCTTTATTAAAAATGAAAGTTCCTGTGTTTCATCCTTGATTCAGTGGGTTTGCCAGAATCTGCATAGTGGCTAATCATATGGATTCTAGAACCAGGCAGTTTGCGTTTGAATGCCAACTTGACCATTAACTCTGAAACTTAGGTAAATTACTAAACCTCTTTGTGATTTCAATTCCTCATCTGTATAATGGATAATAATAGTACCTACCTCAAAGGGTTGTTGTGAGGATTAAATGATAGAGCTTACTATTTTCTCCCTTGGTATTATTATTTTTTCAAATCATGCCAGATGCTTCAGACAAAAAAATACTGTGTTATGAGTAGGAATTGGCTCAAGAGCATATATCATTAGATCTTTACCATTTTCTCCAGCTGCATAAGTTCTTAAAAGAAATCTTAAATTTGGTCATGTTTCATAAATCAAGAAATCTCATGATTAAGCTTATAAGAATTTGAAAAGCAAAAAGAACCAAGTAATATTATTTGCATCATTATATTTAACCAGAGGGAAAAACTTATGCTTAGCCCTACTCTAGTGTTAGGTTGAGTTATACAGTTGACATATTGGGGAACTTGTTAAAATTTTTTTTTAGTTAGAAATAGTTGCAAAAAATCAGAAAATATCTTTATTTTAATAAGATTAATTTTTACCAAAAGCCTTTTACTTTAATTTGTTTAATTGAGAAAGAAATCTCATATATGAATTCTCATTTTGTACATAATTATAACAGTCATAGACAGTATTTATTTTTTAGAAAGTATTTTAAACCTTAGTGTGGCAAGTCAAAATAAGTTTAAAACTTATTTTAAAACAAGTTTTTAAAACAGTTTAAAAGCCTTAGTTACCATGACTACACTTTTCATTGGTAATCAAAGTCTTTCATATAATTCACACTTGCTCCTGTTCTATATGTCATTTATCCTAAAGGCCTTTCAGAATTCAGCTAAGACTTTTAGTAAAAGTATTGTTTTAAAATGTAAGCATAAACTGAACTTTAATATCTCTTAAAAAAAAAAAAAACTATGTTCCTCCATTTAACCAATGAAGAAACTAAGGAATATGAAATAAAGTACTGCCCTAATGTAACAAATTGGGACCAAAATTAAAATTAGAATTTTAAGTGCTTCACTATGTTAAGGACCTTTTGATTATTATTGTGAATTGCTACCTCGTAAGTATTTCCAACTTCAGCTTTTTGTTTCACTTTTAACAGCATGGGTTTTTATTTACTCCTTAAAATTCTTTTTATTTTTAAATATATATAGTGTATTGAGAAAAACATGTAATTATATAGTAGTAAATTATTTTAACTTGTTAATCAGATTTATTTTTTTTACATTACACAAGATACTCTTATTTACAAGTTTTGAAGAACTTGTTCTTGCTGGTACTGTGATCCATAAGAAGTGAATTTTCATGTCAGTTTTAACAGATATTAATATAATTTTAGCTTAAATACAGTATAGATTTTTAATTTACACCATGCATGTAGTGTTTTGCTCACAATTTTCATAATAAGTCCTATAGAAATATTTTATTAGAATGGTAGTGAACATGATCCATTTCATTTGGACCTGTTCATTCTGACTTTTCTGCCTTGTATCCCTTTGCTTTTTAATGTAAATTTACTATATTGTTTTATTTTTGTATGCTATCTTACTCCTTTTGGAACAAATAAAGTACATATCTCTCAAACGTACTGAGTTTATAACCCAAAGGGAAAAATTTCTAACTTGAAGTAGTAATAAAATAAGGAATGAATTATTTTGTAACTTTTCTGAGATGTGGTAATGGGGTTCTTTTGATCTCTGTGGGACTTCTCCTCTACTATGTACACACATTTCTGCTGCTTTAGTTGAAGGGTGATTTTTTTAATATTTGCCATTTAATAGAAGTAAAAGGTTAGATATAGTAAATTAAATCCTAAAACTATAATACATTTCCAGTTGTTAGATGTTGTTTTATTTTGTTTTGTTTTGTTTTGTTTAGAAAGAACTTTAAAGAACATGATATAGTAAAAGGATGAATCCCAGATTCTGTGGTTTTCTCTACCAGTATGTTATCTTAGGTTAGTAACTGTTAGTTTTAACTAGCATGTATACACCTTTTTTAGCCTAGCCAAGGTTTGGACCAAATTACATATTTCTGGTCCCTTTAGCTTGTGGCTGTGTCATGGATTGCATCAAGTAAAAGGTTAACTTGAGGGGAGATTGAGACTGCCTTAACTAGGTTCTTCTTGGGGGATAAAACTCTTCTTGTAACTAACCCCCTGCAGTGTGACTGAAAACTGCTCTCATGAGTGTTGGTAATATAGTCCAACTGTAATCTGAGCTGCTGTGGAGCTTCCCCCAGCCCCTCTGAGGCCCTGAGCCTCAGATATGTTTTTCAAATTCAAGATAATGAGAAAGAGGTTTTAATAAAGTGTTTGCTTCATTCAAGAAATGCATCTGTTTTCCTTATTAATGCGAACTTTACTTATTGGATTGGTTGTATTTTTAAAAGCATCATTTGAAGTTGAGTTGAGTTTAAAGGCCACACATATGCCTTACTTTGTAAAACAGAAGAACTATGACAGTTGCATAAATCAAATTATTTTTTCTTTCAATATTAGTAACAAAATTAGAATTATATTCCTATACAAGAATTTATAGTAGTGTAATTTGACACTGCTTTCAATATGTTAGGTATTTAGTACAAATTTATGTAGAGAGAGGTATGTATTAATATACTAGAGTCCTGATGCATGAAATTCATACAAGGGGCTCGGCCTCTGCCCACCACGGCGGCTGCTTCTGCTTCGACCCCCTGCTACCTGCGGCTTCATCCAGAAAGTCATCCAGAAGGACATCTGGTCTAACTAGCATATTATGTTTTTATTATTATAAAGGATATAAATTATTAAGATATTAAGTCATTTTAATATAAAAGTAAATATTGCTAAAAGTTTTGACTTTCAAATTCAACAAAATTTATGTTAAAAAGTCATGTCGATTATTTTAAGAAACAGTTGTCTTCTCATTGTACATTTAATTCAGTATTCCATCTCCTGTTTGGAAATTTATCTTTATGAATTTCCATATTCATTGGCTCCATAGTACCAGAAGGTTTCAGTAGCCATGCAGTTTTATAATTCATTATCATTCAATAACTTCTTGCTCAAAAGTGATCTGAAGACCATACCTGGGAACTTGTTAGAAATGCAGAATCCTAGGTCCCACCTCAGACCTACTAAATCAAAAACCACATTTTAACAAGATTCCCAGGTGATTCTTACGCACGTTAACGTTTAAGAAGCACTGATTTAGTACAACTAAATAACTGGGTAAGCCACTTGAAAATATTATTTTATATAGCTCATAGACTGTGGAAATCATTCATGGTTTGACTTCAGAACTGTTATTTATTCCTTTAAATTGAATATAAATATTTGTTGACATCATGGCTAATTTTTTATTAAAAGACTTTTACCTTTTTAAGGGTGTGTTTAGTTGTAGGAATATATGTTTTCACTGTAACTATAAGTTTCTAAAAACTACAGTGGTACCTCGAGATACGAGTTTAATTTGTTCCGTTAACTTGAGGCGTGGGAAACTGAGACGTTCGAGTCGCAGTAAACTGGTGGGTCGTGTGCAGCCGGCCGATCCGCGCGATTACTCATATCTCAACTGTTGCTCATATTTCAAAGCAAAAATCGCTCACTCGAAGGCTTGTATCTCAAAAATCTCGTACATTAGGGCACTCGTATCTCGAGGTACCACTGTATATGCAAAATATGCCATTATTTTTTTGTAAAGTGAGAAAGCTAAGATGCAAGTGAAAATTCTTCTGAGCTTTGCTATATGTGCAAATTAGAAATCTTTGCTGTGATATGAACTAGTACATCAAGTTCAGTGAAAAGGAGTGTAACCAACCATCTGTAAGCTGTGGGGCAAATTTTACATGAGTCATAATAGCAGATTATATAGTGGGAAGTTTAGCTTCCACTTAATTCTTGCTAAAAATCTGGTATAGGGCCAACATTGTTCTTAGGCTTTAATAGAAATTAAAAACAATTTCATTCTTGAGGCACTTACATGGTTAACCCTCCACTACTTGACTGTCAGCATTTCTTCCATAACTCTAGACTGGCAAATGGGAATGAATAATTTGTAATAAATATTAGTTATAGTACTGTCCTGCTAATATATTGTGTACTGTTTTCTACTCTGGAATTGTTTTGAGTTACTTAATTATATAATGTTACCTACTTTGTTAATTCTGTGAGTTTGAAATTATGTAGCTATTTCTAATGATATTTTAATATTAATTATAATTTATAATATCTGTGATAAGTTTTCCTCAGTCTATTAGGTTGAGCCATATTGCCATTTTTGTAGATCAAAGGCATATCAGCAATTTCATATAATTCAGCCTAATAATAAAGGAAGTTTAAGGGGCTCCTAGTCTCCCGTTTTATTCATTAGTCAGTAAGAATGATCTTATAACACTTTTCCTTTTGTCATTTTTGTTTGTTTCTTTTTAAAGAAAGTATGACTTTTAGGAAAACAGTATTCTTACACATAAATTAATGAATGGAACAAACAAGGGCTGATAAATCAATGAATTAATAGCTTCTAAATATAGTATGTTTTTAAAACGATCACACGGTATAAACATTACAGGAAGACTCATTAATCTAAAACATTTCCTCTATAAGTGGTTGTAGTTTTGTTTTAAAATATGAGCTTAAATTATTTAGGAAAAATGCTAAGTATATTAAACTAATTGGAAAAAAGTACAATTTTACAAGAACTAAAATGTAGTTACTAATATTTTTGTTGCTGACACTTTATAATTTAAAACTTCAGTAATTAAGTCAAACTAGTTTGATTATTAGTAATTAAAAACCAATTACTTTGGCCATTTTTTAATATTACCAAGTGAAATAAAATGAGCCACACAATTATGAAAGGAAATGTGTGGAGATGGTCTTACTAAAGGACTACTAAGATCATATTAAGAATATGTACTTAATTTCATTCATATCTTTGAATATATCACATGTAGTTAAGGTCCTTTATTAGCAATCCCAACACCAATTATATAGCTTGTTTAATTGTGTAGTTAGCAAACCAAAGCAAAGTTACGGTTCAAAGGACAGTTCTCCAGGGGTGCACTTATTCACCTACTAGGAGACTGCCTGGTGAAGTATTTCTTAAAAGGTGATTCAGTAACCTGTGAAATCTAGGGTGAGTTTCCAGATCTTTGTCATTCTGGGCTGAAAGTTAGGAATGTTCAAGTTACCTGTATTTTAAAGCAAACTGAGGGATAAGGGAAGAGGGGTGAAACCACTGATGTTGAAATTTCAGCTATTTTTATTAATAAGCCTGAAGTTCATACATCATAAAAAATATATTTTAAAGTATAAACTGCAGAGCTTTCTTTGGTTTTAGCTATTACAAATAATTGTTAATTCAGTGTGTGTTGAAACAACTTCTGTTACCACATTTTGGGTGTTTTATATTATGTGTTATCAAGCTGTGTTTTTGTGTTTTATTTTAGCTTATTTGCACTAATCTTGATGAACTCAGGGACTTAATCACAAAAATCGAGAATGAACTCAAAGATCTGGAAAACAGTAGAAAAAAATCGGTAGGTGTTGATCCAAAAGTTCTATCTATTATTGTCAGCATAAAAATTTATTCCTTCTTTTTTTCTAAAGCCTTTTTTTATCTTGTTCTCCTGGATAACATAAAAATTTGCAATGAACAATAGAAACATTGTTTCTTTCTACTGTATGGTCTGCTTTTTATTTTTAATAGATAAAAATTGGGCCAGTGCAAGTAAATTAATTTTGTTTGCCTGATTTATATCAGGTATTATTTTAGATATTTCCCAATATACTGGTTGGTCGTTGTCTGACTGGTAGTTTTTTGGGTAATGCTTACCTTGTAAAATATTCTTAATAATTATGTGCTTTCTATGGAAGTTGATTGCTTAGCAACATAAAATCTTAATTAGCTGTGACATAAATAACAGATGTAAATTGTTTAATCTTGCCCCAGATGTTTTTGATACATGCCTAAAAATGTCTTAAGAATCTTTGCCAGCTAAAGGTCTTTTCTTAACTTTCACTATATATTCTAAATTTATTCTTATTTCACATTGTTCTTGAGAATAGACTATAGGGACATTATGCTTATTCACTCAATACTTGGTAAAACATTCAATTATTTAATCAGTACTACCTATTTAACTGGCATTCATAGTTCAGTTATTTCACAAATTTGAAAATCAGTCATCATTTTGAAAAATCCCTGTTTTATCCCTTAGGAATGTCATGAAGCCATTTTTGTGTCTTTGCTCAGAACCTGTTAATCTAGAATTATGTATAAAATAAAGTTAGTGTTATAGCAAGCTATATCAACAGATTTATAGTAGTCATTTTATATGCTGTTTAGAAAAGACATATTGGTAGCACTCTGAAGGGAGGAGACTGAAGTATCATAAGATTAACAATCTTCCAAGATTATTTTAATACAGAAGTGAAACAGCTTTAAGCAATCAGAAGTACCTCACGTAATACCCCTGAGAATATCACTATAATCTAAAAGAATAATGTTCATAATGGTAATCATCAATTAACAAAAAGATACTATGTTTAATGTATAATCTGAGAATGCAAAAAAGAGTATATTATAAAAATATTTCATTAAAAGTGATTTATACCCTTATTAGAATCTTTTATTTTCATATATACACACATACACTTTTGGTATACGGACATTTTCTTGACATGGAACACCAAATGTTGTTTTAAAATTTACTTCTGTGATATATTTCACAAACAACATTTAATTAGACTATTTTTTCCTCAGCCAAAGTTTTTAAAAATATATTTGATGTTATTGGCTCATAAAGGACTGATGTTCTGTAATAAAAAGTAATAATATTTTAATCAGGGTGTTATAATTTTTTTGCAGAAGTTGCTTATTTTTAGTGCATACTTTAGTGTTTATTGTTTTCTATACTTTATGACTCCAAACATAATTTTGTTAAATTAATTTGCTAATTGGTTTTTATGCTTTAGTAAAACATAGTATCTTAATTTGTTCCCATATTATAAATTAGGGTTTTGTTTTTAAGCATAATTGATTTATGTACTTATTTATATTTATATCATGTATTGTAAGAGAAAAAGACTTCTGCACACATCTTAGAGTTTCTCTATGTAAAGCCATCGACCTCACTTCTATGTTGTATTGTGAAGTATAAGCATATTGCCTTCCTTCACAGGAACAAGTAGAAGAGTGGGGGAAAAACACACCTATAAATTACAAATACTTAGCACTCTAGTCCTTGGGGACATGTAGGGTTTAATTGATTAGATTTCATGTTTCTAAATTTTTAGCTTGTCCCTGACTCCTAGTATTTGCATATCAGTTTTAAATGATTTCTGCTCTTCAAGAAATAGAATTCTTGGAATTGTACTTAGTGGGGATAATCTTATTGAGATTACCAGTGTATAGGCTGCCTAAAAGGTTTTCATGGACAGCTTACCCAACCACTTAAATGGCCACATAGCGTTCTAAAGGAAATACACAGTAAAAGTTTGCATCTCAGTATCATTCCTTTTTTTTTTTTTTTTTTTTTACAGAGAGGAAAGGAGAGGGATAGAGAGTTAGAAACATCGATGAGAGAGAAACATCGATCAGCTGCCTCCTGCACACTCCCTACTGGGTATGTGCCCGCAACCAAGGTACATGCCCTTGACCAGAATCGAACCTGATACCCTTGAGTCTGCAGGCCGACGCTCTATCCACTGAGCCAAACTGGTCAGGGCTTCATTACTTTTTTTGTTTTATTTTTTTTACAAAAGCTAATACTGAGTGTGATAAGTATTAGTTACAGAAATTAACTTTATTGAATGTTTATGTTAATATTGAATACCAGTTAATTTGTCTGATCTGGTGTCATTTGGAATATAACTGAATTTTCTACATAACTGAAATTCAGCATTCAATGGAACATTTCCTGCCTCCTTGTACTGTGTTGAGCACAATTTAACCCTTTCTTGATTACTGAAGTATCATTATGAATATTCATAATGGTAGATAGATACCCTAAAAATCTGTTAATATCAGTAACTGAACATACATCAAAAGGCCTTTATGCTATGTATTATGAAGGTTTTTGTTTGTTTGTATTTTTTATTTTGTTCTGTCTTTATTTTCAGTCTGTCATTTCTTGTGTATGTCCAAGTACTTGCCCTGTGTGATATACACACACACACACACACACACACACACACACACACACACACACATATACATACATACATACATACATACTGTGGATTACAAAGCAATTCCACATTTATTGGAAGTGGGTTCATGGTAAGGACCTGAGGGACTTTCTTAATAATGAAATATCTGAACTTGGTGATTGTAGTAACCATTTTGACCAATGTTTTGCCTCAAGAGCTTCCTTTACTATTGCCAGCCTAATAAAATATTAATATTGGTCTTCCTAAGAGGATATCACTGCCAAAACTAAAATAATATTTAGAGTCAAAACAACGTATTATCATAAACTTTACTATTTACAATAATGGCTCAAGTAACAAAGAGGGTATATTCTGTATAAACATTCAGTTGTCATAAATGCCATTACTAAAGGTAGAAATTATATATGTGAGAGAGGATTTAAAATGAATTCATATAAACACTTGGCTGCTTTAGGGAGCTTCTCTGCAGGGCCTTTCCAGGTACTTTTTTCTACCAAAGCAACAAGGAAGAATTATCCCATTTCCTCACCCTTGTCCAACATCCCATTTAAAAAAAAAAAACTTTTTTCCTTGGCTGAGTAGCACAGTTGATTAGACCATCATCCCAATATTCAAGGTTGTGGGTTTCATCCTGGTCAGGACTCATAAAACAATCAACCAATGAATGCATAAATAAATAGAACAACAAATGGATATATTTCTCTCTCTCTCTCTCTCTCTCTGTCTCTCTCTCTCTCTTTCTCTCTCTCTTCCCCTTCCTCTCTGTCTAAAATTATTTTTAAAATAATTAATTTTTAAAAACCCTCACCCAAGGATATATTCTATTGATTTTTAGAGAGAGAGAGGAACATTGATGTGAGAGGGAAATGTTGATCACTTGCATCCTGTATATAACCTGACCGAAGATCAAACCTGTAATCTTTTGGTGTGTGGGACAATGCTCCAACCAACTGAGCCACTTGGCCAGGGCAGTAAAATTATATATATAGCTTAACCACTTAGAGGCTTTGCTATTTGCCATTGAGCTACTCATTGTATTGGAAGATGTACAATCTTTTAAAATCTAGATTGAGCTACTCATTCTTGCAAGACAACTAGTTCTATTTATGGTTAATAATGTGAGGAGAGAAAAATGCTTTTAATTTCTTGAGTTTGCTCTAGTTCACTTGAACCCATACTTCATTTAGGAGGTTTTTTAAAAAAAGGTTCAACATCCTAGAGCAGTGGTCGGCAAACCATGGCTCGCAAGCCACATGCAGCTATTTGGCCCCTTGAGTGTGGCTCTTCCACAAAATACCATGGGCTGGGTGAGTCTGTTTTGAAGACGTGGCATTAGAAGAAGTTTAAGTTTTAAAAATTTGGCTCTCAAAAGAAATTTCAATCGTTGTGCTGTTGATATTTGGCTCTCTTGAGTTTGCCTGCCACTATAGAGAGATGCTATACTTAATTACGAGAGATTCGTTTAAAGTCAAACAACTGGTTGAGGTAAATGTATGTAGTTGGACAAAGTTCTTTAATTTTTTCTTTCTCATTATTATTTAGATCATAGGATTCTTTAGTGAATCAAAGGAAAAATCATAACATTTTATTATTTTTGTAGTTTTAGTCTTGAGATATAATTTGCATTTTCCTTAATTATATGGAAAAGAACATTTTTCTATCTAGGAAGTTTATTAGTTTTCCAGAAAGATAGGATAAAGGTATTAATAAATTTGTCTGATTCTGTTGTATTTTAAATTTATTCAACATTATTGCTTTCTAAATAATCAAAATTGGAAAGATTTTGCCAAGCTTATACAGAAGTGGTTATATTTCTGGGTGTTTCAGGTGACCCTTTTTTTCTCATATTGGCTTTATTTCCTTTTTTTAAAAACTATATTGATTTCAAAGAGGAAGGGAGAGGAAGAGAGAGATAGAAACATCAATGATGAGAGGGAATCATTGGTTGGCTGCCTCTTGCAAATTGGACTTAGCCTGCAATCCAGACCTGTGTCCTTGACTGGAATCAAACCCGGGATCCTTGGGTCCCAGGCCAATGCTGTATCCACTGAGCCAAACTGGCTAGGGCATTGGCTTTATTTCCATCTTTTTTAATAAGCAAAGATCTGTATAAAGATTAGGTATAAGGGGAAATGAGCATTTGGCAAAAAAAATTCTTAAAAGAAACATTGTCTGGATTATATTATGACAAATGAATGCTAGTCTTATCAAATAGATAAACTAAAATTAAAGTATAAGAGCACAGCTTTTCTAATACACCTGATAGCAATTAAGCACTTCTGCACTGAGCAGAATTTAATATTTCTAAATACCATAATCACTATATAAAAAAGCTATAAAATTGTGTATGCTCTTTAATCCTGTAGCCCTGTTTGGGATTTAACATTTATAGCTAGAATGTTAGAGTACAAATCTATTTTATTAGAGTGTGTAATGGACTTTAGGTATATTCAGAGTTTTGAATATGCCCTAATTAATTTTATTTAATGGCTTTAGTTGTAGATATGGTTGTAGTAATCGCTAAATTGTCCTTAAGATTAGTATTAAATTTTGACAATTGAGTCATTATCTGTATTGTTTCTTTATTCCTAATCTTCTGGTAAACTAATAGTTAACAAAACTGAAAATTATCGAATCTGTGGGGGGATTACTTTGTCTTTAAATAGTCATATTTAAAGCTTTTTAAAAAATTAAAGTGACCTTTTGTTGGAAAACTTGCACAACAGATAAGTTTCTTTACTTAGTTACAGATTCTAGTCTTCTTCATTAGGAAAATACTAGAGGCCCAGTGCACAATAGGGATTGGGTCCCTAGTGGCTGCCGGCCTGGGCCTTCTTTCGTTCCATGCTGCCCCCTGGTGGTCAGTACACACCTAAATCCCGGTTGGTCGAACTTCTGCTGGTGGGGACAATTTGCATATTAGCTTTTTATTATATAGTATTTCCTTAACATCTTTTGTGTCCTATGCATACTACCAGGAACTTGGTAGGGATCTAGAGATTGAAATTAAGTTCTTGTCCTCAAGGAATTACTTACAGAGCTTAAGATTCCAACTCCTGGGGATAAATTATTAACTTTAATCAAGGGTTGGACTAGCTCCAGTTTTTTTAATAAAATATTTAATCTTTTATTTTTAAGCTATGTTTATTCAGAAGTCACCATGCACTTATTCACTTTCATTAATTGCATGTTTATTTTTATAAATATATTTTATTGATTTTTTACAGAGAGAAAGGGAGAGGGATAAAGAGTTAGAAACATCGATCAGCTGCCTTCTACACCACAACCACCCCCCTAGTCCCCCGCCCAGTGGGGATGTGCCCACAACCAAGGTTACATGCCCTTGACCGGAATCGAACCTGGGACTTTTTGGTCTGCAGGCTGATGCCAAACTGGTTTCGGCCTTTAATTGCATGTTTATATGTTACTTGAGAATAGTGTGGAAATACACATAACATGAACTTTGTGAGGAATCAAATATTAACTGACATGTTCAAAATAATAGTACAAAAATAAAGCTAGATGATGGGAAATGTGAACCAGAATAATGCATAACTAGTAAGACTATAGTCATTGAATTGTCTGAGAATGAATTTTCATTTTTCTATGGTAAGTCTATTCTGCCCAACTAAGAAGGGTTTGAACCCTTATTAATAGTGTTCACTATTTCTACTTACTGCAATTTGGCATAGTTTGAATCCATCAGGGAAACTTTTATAAAAAGAATATTTGAAACCCTCTTTTCTTCTAAAGAAAGTTCTACTTACAAGGGAAAAGGGTTGTTGGGTATTTTTACATTAAGCAGAGAATTAATGCTGTATATTTCCAGAATGGAGTGAGCTTCAAGCAAGGGTTAAACTAGGTAATATATCCTTCTATAGTTAGAGCTTCATAATAGTGTGGCTTTTATAATATGCCTTAAACACTTTTGAATTATATATCTCACATGCTTATTCAAATATGAATAACATTTTAAATACCAATTTTTTTCAAAGCCCCAAGTAAATTTATATTATCTTCTACTTAGTAGTTATTTTGCTACTTTTCAATAACCAGAGTTCTGAACAATTGAATTTAAATCCTAGAGGTGCTTACGACCAAAACTATGAGCTTCATCAATCTGGTAATATTAGATTCCGTTTTCTAATAATTAATAGTAACTGTCTCACTAAGAATGTGCTATGTCCACTTTTTCTTCTACAAATCCAAGTGACACCGAAACTTGCAATTTTGTTGATGTAGTTGCTATCTTCCTGCTTTCTAGTTAAATGTTAATTTAGAAATATAGAAATGCTGTTCAGTATGGGATTTCTTTAAAATAAAGTACAAATGTTTTTCTTCTCTATTAAATTAGTCAGAGATGAAAATGTATAAAAGTACCTCAAGAGAAAATACTAGCATGTGATAACTCATATTAGAACTTCTGGCAATGTTAAAATGTTTTTTAACTTTTTCCATATTATATGCAAACATTTCACTATACTGCCAAATTAGCACTGTTTCAGGGGTCTTTATCAAGATAAATGTGATATTTTGCCCCCAAAACTGTGAATATGCCAGAATATGTGGATAGGGTGGTATTTTCTCTAGGTAAGCAATACAAAAATAGGTAAACACTTATTACCTTTGCATGTAATATTACTTGGACTAGGAAAATGCCAAGTGATTCGTTTGTAAAGTAATTATAGTTAATTTTATTTGTGCTGTTATTACACTTCTGAATTTAAAATATTTGCAACCTTTTTTTGGATATTGCTAGTGATTTTAAATGAGACATTTTGTGTATGAATCCATTTGGCTTTTCTGAAAGCTGTTTGCATTTTATTTGAAAAATCTGATATATTATTATTTAAACAAGTTACTTTCACCTAAATTTAACATTCAAACCACCTAAATTTGTTGAAATGTGCAAAATATGTCCATGATGGTGAGACAGTTGATAAATCTGGAATTTGTTTTCCTCTTTTTCTTCCTTTTAGTTGTCTAATGTCCCCAATATCAGTAGATTGCCAACTCCCTCTCTTTGCAACATCGCAGCCAGCATTATGCTGTGATGCCTATTTCAGATTACTGCAGCAGAATGGAGTTGTTCTTTAGTTGTAAGGTAAGTTTCCCTTCCCACTCATTTCACACACACAGACGCAGCTTTTCGTTTTACAGTATTGTGCAGTTTTGTGAATTTTTTTAAGTTTCTTTTTCCATATGGTTCCTTAGTTATTAATGGGTCACATTCAAAAACTTACAAAACTGCATAATATAATAAAGGCCTTACCTTGTGACCATAGACCAACTCCCTTTTTGTAGTCATTCCTATGAGATTAGAAAACCTCCACTGTTTGACATTTGGAACATCTTATGGAAAGGGAGCTGGCAATCTGCAGCTGCTGTGGACATTGGATGAGAAAGTATTAAAAGGTAAACTTCAAATTTAATCCATATTGTATGTCTTTGATTCCATGGTTTATGCTTGAAATTCATACTGTATTCTATGTTAAACTCTATAATACATTCATTTAAAAAATTATTTCCTCTTTTGTAAAGTGATTTTCAGTAAATGTTTGAATTAT
Source organism: Lasiurus cinereus (assembly GCA_011751065.1). Lineage (NCBI taxonomy): Eukaryota > Metazoa > Chordata > Mammalia > Chiroptera > Vespertilionidae > Lasiurus > Lasiurus cinereus. Next base: position 122,929 of record JAAGEH010002203.1, on the reverse strand, counting down.
TCAATTTGCAGAACACATTGGGATTATCTTAGAAAATATTTTTTATCCCTGAAAATAGGATTCTAATTTTGAGAACAATTTATTTATCCTCATTTATATACCTGTTTATAAAGAAAAGTCAGGGCTAAATTTATATACATAAGCTTATTAAAAATATTTTATTAGAGAAACAGTTATAGCTCTGTTCCACAAATGATCTTTTATTAATCCTTCTACCTACCATCGTTATCTTTGATTCTATATTGATTAGTGCTGACAAAGATTTTAAGAGTCTTCTAATTGTTACTACATCCATATTCTGTCTTATATGTTTGAAAATAGGGGAACTTGCTGTTTTCCTTGTTTTTTAATTCACTTTTAAATTTTAGTTCACTATACTTTTAAGTACTGTTGTAATTAAACAATACATTTGTTATTTTAATGTTTGCATTACAGAGATACCTACCTGTAAATACTTATAACAAGATAGTCTCTTTCTTATTTAGGAATTGCCTTTTAATAGGCCAAGAAAAATAGCATTATATTATCTGCATTTGTAAATCAAGTTGATCGATCGGTCAGCAAAGCTATTGCTTGTGTTTAGTTAATGATCTGACTTAAAGTTCTGGCAATATTTGTTTGATTTTAATATTATACCCAAGTTAAGGTAAATTTTTACCATCTCTAATTTAAAATTTTGTAACTTTTCTTCTCCTTGCATTAGTCCCATTGTATACTATGACACTCTGAGATCTTCTCTTATTAGAAAGGGACATATTATTTTAATTCCATTTGGTTTTGTTGACCAAAGATGATAAATGAAACAAGCAGTGTGAGTTTCTCTTTTACTACCAAGTAGTTAAAGTACCTTACCTCAAATACCAATCCCAGGGCAGTGATTCTGAACTTTTTAAAACCTGTGTCCCCTTTTAATCAACCTAAGAAGTATGGACACCCATACTCCATGGCAGAATATAGGAATGCCCTTGGTCAAGGTCTTATTGTATTCTTTATATGTATCTTATAGTCAAAACATTTTATAGTCTTTCTATAATTTGTATCATATAAGTAATAAACCTTTTGTTTACTTCCCAAATACAGAATGGTTAAATACACATTTTCAAATGTAAATGAAATATCATTCCACCACTATCCCAATTTGGGAATATGTAATATAAAGAAAGGAAAGAAGGCAAAAATATGTATATAAAGTTAAAAGGCCATAGACATTCCCAAACAGGTCAGTGGGTAAGACAGAACTATATTGAAGTTAGCAATCTATTCTCTGGTTAATATTTACTGACTCCTTCCCTGTGTACATCAGGTAGTTCAGAAGTTTATTTGTGGGCATTGGATTAATTAAAATTTGATAAACCAAAAGATGAAATCTTCCTAATTTAAAAATTCTCGTCTACAAAAGTTAATGTTGCAATTTAGTAGAGACACAAACACAGATGTCAAATGTATTTCAATAATGACATCTAGTTGCACAGTCTTCCCGTCTTGTGCCTCACCAAGTTCTAAGGTCCCATAATACTGGTAGTCTTTCTGCATTCCCCATCCCATCACCATCACACTAATCCAGACAGCAGCCACACCCAAGTTAATTCTGATCTGCCATTCCGCTCCATCTTACCCCCAGTTAAAAGGAATTCAGCATGCTTGCTATTCCCTAGCCTTTTCATACTTTTCCAATTAATTATACCACAAAGAGTATATTCTCTCCCCCTTCATTCCTCATTTCTCTTTTCTTTCTGCTATCTTTAACTTAGGAAAAGTTTACTTCTACTCTCACCATTTTATTTTTGAGCCAAATGATAGTTAAATAGAAAAATAACATTGTTGGCATGCCCTGTTAAAGGGAAAAGTCTCCATCTTCCTGTTTTTTTTTTATTTTCTATTTTTTTTTTAATTGAAATAAAAACCTATCTCATTCCTCAAAGGATTTAGGGCAGCTATCATTTGCCTTTCTTCCTCAGTTAGCTTTCCCTAGATGAAAGTTGTTTTCTGGTCAGTTTTATTGTTTACAATTTAACTAGAGGCCCAGTGCACAAATTTGTGCATGGGTGGTATCCAACCCTGCCTGACCTCATTTGGGGTGGATTGGAGCTGGCCTGTTGGGAGCAGGAGATGGTGGGAGGTTGGCCAGCTGGTCCACCCCAATTGAGGCCCGATCAGGGCCAGGCCAGCTAGGAAAAAGGGCCATGGGCAATTGGCTGGCAGGCCCCCAATTGGGGGTTGGGGTACTAATTAGGGGCCAGTGCCCTGGGGGAGGGGCTATAGGTGGTTGGCCAGCTGGCCCTGCCCCTTATGGGGTGCAGGGGCTGATCTGGGGTGGGGCCTGGTGGGAGGGATTGCAGGAGGTTTGTGGGTCCATCCCACCTCCTATTGGGGTCGGGGAGCGATCAGGGGTGGGGCCAGCTGGTCAGAGGGGCTGTGGGTTGATCAGGGTGGTGGGGGCCCATCAGGGGCATGGCCAGCGGGGAGGAGGGACTGCTGACCTATCATGGTGGGGCAGGGCTGGCTAGGGGAAAATGAAGGGGGCATTTGACCAGAGACCTGCTCTTGATCAGGGTGGGAAAGTCCAATCAGGGGCAGGCCGGCAGGAGGGAGGGGTCTTGAGGTTGGCCGGCCGGCCCCACCCCTGATAGGGCCCATTCGCTGGTCACAGTGGGCATCATAGCGACTGGTTCTTACAGTTGTTATAATCGTTATGGTTGTGTCATTATGGTTGCTGGCTTTTTATATAAATAGTTTGTTTTCATATTATTTCATAACATTCCTTTGGGGGGGGAGCTTTTGAGGTATAAATTATTGTTAACTTGAAAGTATTTGACAAGAGGGAATATATGTCTATATTAGCATATTATGAAATAAATTAATTTTTTGAAATTTTTTTCACAATGCTATAATTTATCATGCCACTAAGAAGACACAAAGATGAGTGAGCTTACTTATGTGCATGTGCACATAAAATCCCACAACTTCCTAATTTTAATAAACAATTCCCCTTTCAAGATTAAAAAAAAACCTCAGTGGTAAAAATGTAATTATTTATTATTTTTATGTACATAAATATTCTATTGGTTTAAAATATAAAAATTTTTGAGAGTAGGAACTGTGCACTTAATTTCTCAGGTTTATATGTGACTAAAATTTCTATGACTAAAGTCTTGAATGTTTTAGATACATGTACAGTTGGGAAATTTATGCACAAGTTTAGAATACATTTTGCTTTAGAGAGTGATAATTTTTCTGCCTTAATATTCTACAAACGTGCAGTTGGCTTAACAGTTGCTATGGGATGAAATCTAATTCTTCACATGCTAAATATGAATATAACATATATAGTAGTAAGTATTTTGTTATTTTAAAAAATAAAACAAGTGGCCTATATAGTATATGAATTACATCTCAAAGCCATTACCTTCCACCACCCTTTACTCCCCCAGAAAAGAAAAGAAAATACAATCTGTTACATAACAGTAAATGATGATGGCGGTAGTGATGTTGATATGTATACACTAACATTGTGGAGAATAGGGTATAAGCTACCTAGAAGTATAATGTGGATAATTCTATGGGTACTACTAAAACATATCTTTATTATTGGTTTTCATAACCTAAGTCAGATAGAATTTATATGTTACAGTTTTTAAGAGATAGTGATGTAATTTTAACAACTTGGACTTCAGCATCAGGCAGATGCGGGTTCACCTTATAGACTTTAAATAGATCATTTATCATTCGTTAAGTGAGACTAAAGTGTACATACCTCAGAAAAGTTTTCATATAGCTAGAGTGCGTATGCATTGTCATGCTCACTCCATCTGTCCCCTCTTCCCATTACCCCTATGTATGAATGAAATGCCTTTGAGTAATGCTTATTAGCAAATGGAGAAGGTATCAGTAATTATTAATTCAGTGTAGCATTGCAGTATTGAAAATGATGACAATGTATCAATTAAGGTTTATTACAGGATACATCCTCCTTTCTGCAATCTTCTAGAAGAGATAGTTATTTCATGGATATTGTTGTTTTAGTTTTTACTCAGAAAATAAGGGTTGACATTCATTTAGATTAAATCTTCTAAGGGATTTACTTTTAAAATTGTGTTTTTAGGGCAAATGGTATCATCGGAGGCAAGCTGTAAAAGAATTGCATAGTACATTGATACGTCTTTTAAATGAACTGCTGCCATGGGAACCAAAATTAATGAAAGCTTTTCAAAGAAACAGGTAACTCAAGCTTTATAATTTGTTTTACTTACTTTAGGACTCTTAATTTAGGATTTATGGGAGATGTCCTGGAATACTTAGTAGTTTTCTATTGATTTATAATTTAGCTATTTTGAGTGCCTCGTGTGTACAAGAAACTTCCCAAGCCCTGAAAAAATAATGTTAATAAAACCCTTTCTCTGTGCCTTACATTCTTTTTCTTTATTGTGGTAAAATGCACAAAATTTACCATCTTAACCAAGTTTAAGTGTGCAGTTCAGTGATTTAAATACATTCATAATATTTTGTTACTATTATCCATCCATCTTAAGAACTGAAACTCTACTCTATACCTATTAACTCTGCATTTTCCCTGCTCCCTAGCCCCAGGTAATCATCATTCTATATTTTATCTCTATAATTTTGACTGCTATAAGTCCTTATATAATATACAATATTTGTCTTTTTGTGACTTGCTTATAGAATAACTAGTGCACAAAATTTGTGTACATTTAAAAGGGTATTAATTAGAGGAAATAATTTAATATTGCTATTTGCTTTTTCTCTATAATAGAAGTGTCAGAGATGAAAGGAAATTAGTAAAATGTATATGAAAACCTTCCTCCTATTAGAGTCTGGGGCACACCATGTGACCCAGAGTCAAATCCCCACCCACCCACATGTGCCTCAAAATCGTGTGAGACTCAGACCTGGCCTGCCCCTGACGCCATTGGGCTAGATCAAAACCTGGCCAGTTCCACCCTTGTCAAACACACACGGGGCAGGGGAGCCTCAGGTCCCCTGGCCCAGTGCCAGGATGGGGGCCTGGGACCTGAGGTCTCTCAGCCCAGACCAAGGCGAGGGGCATGCCTTGAGGTCCCCTGTCGAGCCCTGCCAGGTGGGGGACATGGCCTGAGATTCCTGTCAAGCCCCACTGGGTGGGGGGTGGGGCCTGAGTCCCCCTGACCCAGCACTGGGAGTGCACTTTGAGGTCCCCTGTCAAGCCCCGCTGGATGGGGAGCATGGCCTGAGGTTCCCTGTCAAGCCCCGCCAGATGGGGGCACAGCCTCAGGTCCCCTGGCCCGGTGCTGGGGTGGGGGGTGCAGCCTGAGGTTCCCTGGCCTGGTGCTGGGCAGGGGGAGCAGTCTGAGGTCCCCTAGTCCAGCACCAGGATGGGAAGCGAACCTTGAGGTCCCCCATCAAGCCCCACTGGAGGCAGGCATGGCCTCTCAGGTCCCCTGGCCTGGCACCAAGGTGGGAGTCGTGGCCTGAGGTCCCCTGTCAAGCCCAGCCAGGAAGGGCAATGCAGCATCAGGTCCCCTGGCTCGGTGCTGGGGTGGAGGGCACAGCCTGAGGTCCCCTGGCCTGGTGCCAGTGTGGAAGCGCAGCCTGAATTCCCCTGCCAAGCCCCACCTGGTGGGGGGAGGAAGGGTGTGACCTGAGGTCCCCCAGCCTGGCGCTGGGGCAGGGGGAGCAGTCTGAGGTCCCCTAGCCCAGCACCAGGACGGGAAGCGCATCTTGAGATCCCCCTGGGCGGAGGGCATGGTCTCAGGTCCCCTGGCCTGGCGCTGGGTTGGGGGGCAAAGCCTGATTTCCCCTGTCAGGTCTTGCTGGGTGGGGGATGTGGCCTGAGGTCCCCTGTCAAGCCCTTCCAGGGGCAGGGGAGGGCATAGCCTCAGGTCCTTGCTGATTGCTCCTTAAGGCTCCTTACGGGAATTTGCCTTCAGCTGTGAGTGCAGCCATCTTTGTGACAGAGTGATTAGCATACTCCCTCTTTATTAGATAGGATGTTCTCAAGGTTCATTCACGTTGCAGCATATGTTAGAATTTTCTTCCTTTTTAAGGCTGAATAAAATTCCATTATATGCATTTATCACATTTTCTTTAATGGACATTTAGGTAACAATTTTCTTATTTTTAGCTATTATAAAATTGTCATGCACATAGGGGTACAAATACTTTTAATTCTTTATGTATATACCCCAAGGTAGGATTGTCAGATCATATGATAATTCTACTTTCAATATTTTGAGGAATCACCATATTGTTTTCCACAATGACTGTATAATTTTACATTCCCTACAAACTGTGTACAATGGTACCATTTTCTTACCAACATCTGTTATTTTCTTTTTTTTTATAGTAGCTGTCTTAATGAGTATGAAGTGGGTGGCATATTATAGTTTTGATTTTTATTTTTCTAATGATTAGTGATATTGAATATCTTTTCATGTGCTTATGGCTATTTGTGTATCCTTGGAGAAATGTTGATTTAAGTTTTTTGGCAATTATAGAGTCAGTACTAGAGACCCTGTTCATGCATGGGGCAGTCCCCTCAGACCAACCTGCACCCTCTCCAATCTGGGACCCCTTGGGGGATGTCTGACTGCTGGTTTAGGTCCAATCCCTGGTACATCCCTCTCACAATCCTGGACCGCTGGCTCCTAATTGCTCACTTGCCTGCCTGCCTGGTCACCCCTAACTGCCTCTGTGAGCCAGACTGATTGCCCCTAACTCCCTTTCCCCTCCGCCCCCCCTACCCGCAGGCCTGGTCACCCCTATCTGCCCCCCTGCTGCTGGCCAGGTTGCCCCTCCCTGCTGGCCTGTTTGCTCCTAACTACCCCTCCTGCCAGCCTGGTCGCTCCCAACTGCGCCCCCAACTGCCCTCTCCCACTAGCCTTGTCACCCCTCACTGCCCCTCCCCCCCGCCAGCCTAATTGTCCCCAACCCCCGCCAACCTGGTCACCCCCAACTGCCCCCCGCTGCTGGCTTGGTTGTCCCCCAACTATCTCCCCTGATGGCCAGATCACCCCTCACAGCCCCTCTGCCAGCCTGGTCACCCCACATAACCTGCTGTTCAGTCATTTGGTTGCCCCTCACTAACCCCTCTGCTGGTCTGGTCACCCCACGCAGCCTGCTTGGTCAGTCATTTGGTTGTCACTCACCAACCCTCCTGCCAGACTGGTTGTAGGCAGCCATCTTGTGAGAGTGTGAGGGTTAATTTGCATATTACCTTTTTATTATATGGGATTATATAGGATGTTTGTTTTTTGTTGCTGAGTTTAGGAATTCTATATATATTCTGGCTATCAATTCTTTATTGGACAATAAGTTTTATTAATATGTGCTACCATTTTACTTTGTCAATAGTGCCTTTAATGCACAAAACTTTTTAATTTTCATTAAGTCCAATTTTTCTTTTTGTTGTTGTTACCCTGTATCTGCAGAGTTATGTTATAGCCAAGAAATCATTGCCAAATCCAATGTCATGAAGCTTTTGCTCTTTCTTATTAGGAGACATTTAGGTCTTTGATCCATTTTGAATAAACTTTTATACAGGTGCTGGGAAAATGTTTTACTTCATTTTTGTGTGTGAATATCTACTTTTCCCAGCACCAGACGTTGAAAATATTGTTCTTTCCTCATTGAATGGTCTTGGCACCCTTGTAAAAAACTATGTGACCCTATAATAAAAGGATTTATTTCTCGACACTATATTCTATTCCATTGGCCTACAGGTCTGAATTTATGCCAGTACTACAATGTTTTGATTACTCTACCTTTGTAGTAAATTTTGAAATCAGAAAGTATGACTGACTACTCCAGCTTTGGTGGGGGGTTTTTATTTGTTTTGGCTGGGTAGGGGGTCCAAGATTGTTTTGGTTATTTGGAGTCCCTTGAGATTCCATATGAATTTTAAGATGGGTTTTTTATTTTATTTCTGCAACAAACACCATTGGTATTTTGTTAGGGGTTGCATGGAATCTGTAAATTATTTGGGTAGTATTGATATCTTTATTTATTTTTGTTAATTTTTTAAAATTGATTTCAGAGAGGAAGGGAGAGGTAGAGAGAGAGAAACATCAGAGAATCATTGATTGGCTGCCTCTTGCTACTGGGGATTGAGCTTGCAACCTGGGCATGTGCCCTTGACTGGAATTGAACCCGGGACCCTTCAGTTCACTACCAATGCTCTATCCACTAAGCCAAACCAGCTAGGGCTTGACATCTTTAAATATTAAGTTTTCCCACTACAAAGAAAGAAAATTATAGGCCAGTATCTCTGATGGACATAGATGAAAAAATGCTCAACAATATATTAGCAATCTTTATTCAGTAATACATTAAAAAGATCATACACTATGATCAAGTGGGATTTCTTCTTGGGATGCAAGGTTGATACAATATTCACAAATGAATTAATGTGATATACCAGATAAACAAAATGAAGGATAAAAAGTATATGTTCAGCCCAGCCAACATGGCTCAGTGCTTGAGCATCAACCTATGAACCAGGAGGTTACAGTTCAATTCCTGGTCAGGGCACATTCCTGGGTTGCTGTTGGTTCCCCAGTAGGGGGTGTGCAAGAGGCAGCCAATCATTGGTTCTCTCTCATCATTGATGTTTCTATCTCTCCCTCTCCCTTCCTCTCTGAAATAAATAAAAATATATTTAAGACAAACAAAAAAATCACAGTATGGTCTGTAAGATGGTACGATCCCCATTAAAAAATTATATGATCATATCAATAGTGTTGAAAAAGCATTTTAGAAGATCCAGTACTGATCCTATATAATAAAAGGGTAATATGTAAATTGTCCCTTCTACCAGAGTTTGACCAGGGGGTGGGGCCAGCCTGCCAACTGCTAGGGGTCTCTCCCCTCAGCTGGCCCCACTCCTGATCAACCCCATACACACTGATCGAGGTCAGGGCTGGCCGGACCCCACCTGTGCACAAATTGGTGCACCGAGCCTGTAGTTTATGATAAAATTTCTAGGCACAGTGAGAATAGAGGGAACATACCTCAACATAATACAGGCCATATATGACAAAAAACTACAGCCAACATCATATTTAATAGGTAAAAACTAAAAGTGTTTTTCTTAAGATCAGGAACAAGACAGGGATGTCCACTTTAACTACTCTTATTCAGTATAGTACTGGAAGTTCCAGCTACAACAGTCAGACAAGAAAAAATAAAAGCCATCCAAATTGGAAAGGAAGAAGAAAAACTGTTGTTATATACAGATGGCATGATACTGTATATAGAGAACCCCAAAGATTCCACTAAAAAACTATTAGAACTGGTAAATGAATTCAATAAAGTAGTAGGATACAAAATAAATATTCAGAAATCAACTGCATTTTAATACGCCAATAATGAACTAGCAGAAAGGGAAACTAAGAAAATTATTCCACTTATAATTGCATTTAAAAATATATAGGAAAAATTTTAATCAAGGAGGTGAAAGACCTATACTCAAAAAATTATAAGAGAGTGAAGCACAAAATTGAATGGAAACATATACTGTGTTCATGGATGGGAAAAATTAACATCATTAAAATGTGCAAACTACTCAAAAGTAATCTGTAGATTCATTGCAGTTCCTATCAAAATACTTATAGTGTATTTCACAGAATTAAAACAATCCAAAAATTAATTTATTTTTATTGTGTGTGTGTGTGTGATTTTTACACTGCTAAGCTGTGTCTAGCCCTAAAAGCGTGTCTCACCTCCTGCATCTCTTTGATGCACTAAATATACTCTCTGTGGATCAATGAAGAGGTCCAACACCCCCAGGCATAGAGCTATGACAGAAAATCAATGTGCGGTGTGGACAGTTGAGGAGAGCCTTAATGTCTTAAACAAGTCTGCACTCCTCAGTCCCCCATTGTCAGTAGTGGAGACAGCGAGGGAAGGGGTCATACCTGTTAATGGGCACATTCTTTTTAATGTCTAGAGGTTTAGCAAAACCAGCAGATGAAAACTATAGTCAACATCATAATTAGAAAACATGTAGATTCACAGATGATTTTGATACTTTTTCCCCTCCTGTCCCTATGGCGAGTCTATTTTAAAAATACTGAACTCAGCACTTTGCTTAAATCATGCTGAGACCTAATGTGCATTTTAATTTCTCTCTAAAAGCAACACTTACCAACTTTTACTTGCTGCCATCATCTGGTACCAAGAACAGTGAGAGTAATCCAAAAATGTATATGGACCCACAAAAGACCCTGAATAGCCACAGCAATCTTAAGAAAGAAGAATAAAATTGGACGATATTACACTACCTAATATAAAACTATGCTATAATAATCAAAACAGCATGGTACTGGCATAAAAACAGTCATATAGATCAATGGAACAGAATAGAGAGCTGAGAAATAAACCCAGCCCTATTATGTTTAGTAAATATAGAGTATCCCAAAAGATGTATACATACATTTTGAAAAATTATAAAGGCAGTGTTTATTAAAATACATTTCATTTTCAAAATGATCTATCAGCTGTAAAAGTATGTATATATTTTGAGGGAACACTCTGTATTTGACAAAGGAGACAAGAACATACAATGGGATAAAGACAATCTATTCAATAAAGGGTGTTGGGAAAATACGTGCAAAAAAAATGAAATTAGACCACCTTTTACACACCATATGTAAAAATAAATTCAAAATAGACTAAATACTTATATATAAGACTCGAAATCATAAAACTCCTAGAAGAAAACATAGGCAGTAAAAATCTCTGACATTTCTCTTGGCAATATTTTTTTCTGATAAATCTTCTCATGCAAGGGAAACAAAAGAAAAATAAACAAATGGAACTACATGTTTTACACAGCAAAGGAAATCATCGATAAAAACAAAAGGACAACACTAAATGGAAGATATTCACCAGTATACATCCAATAATGGGTTAATATTTAAAATTTATAAAGAACTCATACAACTCAACACACACACAAAGAAGATAAAACAATCCAATTTAAAAATGGGCAGCCCTGGCCAACATGATTCATTGGTAGTGTCGGCCTATATACGGAAGGGTCATGGGTCCAATTTTTGTCAAGGGCACATGTATCTAGATTGCAGGTTCCCATCCCCGGCCCTGGTCAGGGCACATGCAGAGGCAGCCAGAAGATGTGTCTCTAACATCGATATTTTTTTCTCTCTCCCTCCTACTTCTCCCTTCCTTTTCATTCTCTCTGAAAATCAATGGAAAAAATATCCTCAGGTGAGAATTTAAAAAAATAAAGTATTAAAAATGGACAAAGTGGGCCCTGGCTGGGTGGCTCAGTTGGTTGGAGCATCATCCCATACACCAAAAGGTTTCAGGTTCCATTCCTGGTCAGGGAACATACCTAAGTTCCAGGGTGCATACCTCCTGATCAGGGTGTATTCAGGAGCCAATCGATCAGTATTTCTCTCCTCACAGCGATATTTTTTTCTCTCTCTCCCTCTCTCCCTTCCTATCTTTCTAAAATCAATAAAAACATATCCTCAGGTGAGGATTTAAAAAAAATAATTATTAAAATAGCAATTTCAACAGTATAGATGTACCTAGAAGGTACTATGCTAAGTGAAATAAGTCAGTCAGAAAAGGACAAATAACCATATGATTTCACATATTTGTGGAATCTAAAAAACAAAATAGAAGTAGATTCATAGATAGAGATCAAATTGATGGTCACCAGAGGGGAGGATGTTGGGGGCCTGGGTGAAAAAGGTGAAGGGTCTAAGTTGTACAAATTGGTAATCACAAAATAGTTATAGGAATGTAAAGTATAGTATAAGTAATCTATGTATATGAAAGCCTAAGTGACCATTACGACCAGTTGCTATGATTCACACTGACCACCAGGTGGCAGATGCTCAATGCAGGAACCGCCCACTGTTGGTCAATGTGCTCCCACAGCGGGAGCACAACTCAGCCAGAAGTCGGGCTCATGACTGGTGAGTGCAGCTGTGGTAGCGGGAGCTTCTCGCACCCCATGGCAGTGCTACCAAGTACAGCAGGGCCAGGATGAGCAGGAGTGGCAAGGCACCAGGCTCAGTTCCTCCCTGGCTACTCGCCATGTCACGTACTGCTACATCCCCCAAGGGGTCCCAGATTGCGAGAGGGCGCAGGCCAGGCTGAGGGACCCACTGGTGCACGAATATAGTATAGTCAATAATATTGAAGTAAACTATGTATGGTGCCAGATGAGTACTTAAAATATTGGGAGGACCACTTGGTAAAAGTATTAAATTATTACTTACCATTATTACTAATACTGTACAAAATAATATCGAATGTAAACTATAATTGAAAAAATTTTTATTATCTTCCAATACATGAATATGGTGTGTTTCTATTTACCTATGTCTTTTTTTAATTTCCTTCTCCAATGTTTTTTTAGTTTTCATTGTACAAGTCTTTCACATTCTTGATTAATTCCTAAGTGATTTCCTTTTCACTTTGATCATTGTCAGTCTATAAAAATGCACTTGGTTCTTGTGTATTGACTTAATATCTTTCTACTCTGCTGAATTTATTAGTTCCAGCAATATTTTTTAGCTCTTAATGTTTTTTTACATATAATATCATCTGTGAACAGAGATCATTTTACTTCTTCCTTTCTAATTTAAATACTTTTGTTTCTTTTTCTTGTCTAATTGCTCTGGCTAGAATATCTAGTACTATGTTGAATAGAAGTAGCAAAAACAAGCATCCTTGTTCCTGTGCTTAGAGAAAAAGCTTTCAGTCTTTTACCATTGAGTATGATGTTGCCTGTGGGTTTTTCATGTATGGTGTTGTTTGTTTTGTTAATGTTGAAGTAGTTTCCTTCTGTTTCTCATTTGTTGGGTGTTTTTATTATGAAAGTATGCTGACTTTTGTCAAATGCTTTTTCTGCAATAATTGAGATGATTATGTAATTTTTTTTCTTCATTCTGTTAATGTGGTATATTACATTAATCAGTTTTGTATGTTGAACCATCATTGCATTTCAAGAATAAATCCCATTTGGTCATGGTGTATATTTCTTCCAATATGCTGCTGAATTTGATGTGCTTGTCTTTTGTTGAGAATTTTTGCATTAATGTTTATAAGAGACAGCAGTCTGTACTTTTCTTTTCCTGTAGTGTCTTTACCAGGATTTGGCATCAGGATAATGCTGGCTTCAAAGAATGAGTTAAGAAATGTTTTGTCCTTTTGAGATTTTTGAAAAAGTTTGGAAAGGATTGGTATTAGTTCTTCTTAGATGTTTGGTAAACTTCACCAGTGAAGTAGTCAAGTCTGGGGCTTTTCTTTAAGATACTTTTTTTGCTATTGATATGATCTCCTTATCCTATCTAATAAAAGAATAATATGCAGATTGACCATCACTCCCAACACACAAGATGACTGCCGCCATGTGGTCAAAAGATCCTACCCCCATGTGGACATAAGATGGCCAGCAAGGGAGGGCGGATGGCAGGGACCAGGCCTGAAAGGGAGGGCAGTTGTGGGCGATCAGGTCAGCAGGGGACAGCAGTTGGGGGTGATCAAATTTGTGGGGGAGGGCAGTTAGGGTAACCAGGGCGGCAGAGGAGGGAAGTTGGGGGTGACTGGGTTTGGAGGGAAGGGCAGTTGAGGGGGACCCAGGCCTGCAGGGGAGGGCAGTTAGGGGCAAACAGGCTGACAGGGGAGCAGTTAGGCATCAATCAGGCTGGCAGGGGAGTGGTTAGGGGATGATCAGGCTGGCAGGCAGAAGTGGTTAGAGGCAATCAGGAAGGCAGACAGGCGAGCAGTTGGGAGCCAGCAGTCCTGGATTCTGAGAGGGATGTCTGACTGCCCATTTTGATCAGGCCTAAATGGGCAGTTGGACATCCCTCAAAGGGTCCCAGATTGGAGAGAGGGAGCTGGTTGGGCTGAAGAACATACTCCTCAGTGCATGAATTTTGTGCACCAGGCCTCTAGTTAGTTATAGATTTAGTCAGATTTTCTATTTCTTCATGATTTAGCTTTGGTAGGTGCTTAATAAAGAATTCTTTCTAGTAGACCCAAAGGTTTAGAAATAATTACTCTCAAGATTGAATGATGGAATTTTTTTTGTTTGTTAATCTCTGTAGATAGGTACTGTTTCTTAGAATTTCTTGATTAACTTTTTAATGATCTTTTAAAATATAAATAGTCATTTTAAGACTATCTAAATCAATATTCTTAGAATTACCTTTTTCTCTATCAGCAGCGTTTAGAAAGACAATGAGTAGAATGTTCAAACACTTTATTTTGAAGTTATAGATATAATATTTTCAATTTCTTATGCTATACCCTAGGTTTTGTCTTCTTAAACAATAATCATTGGAAAGACTGAACTAAACATGGATATTTTGTTGTTATTGTTGTTATGTTGGGCATTATATTTCAGGAGCCGCCTAAAGAAAGACTATGATGATTTCAGAAGACAGCCTGATCATGATAAATTTACTAGAGAACTATGGACTACTGAAGAAAGTGAAGGAGATCCTGGAAAGGAATCTCCTAAAGTTGAAATCAATAAGTCTATAGACTCAACAGAACCTCTAGATATCCTGGAGAAAGATCACTTCGATTCAGGTAGGCATTAAAAAAAAAAACAACTATGCATTACACCTTTGTAATTCAGTCTCCCTTTTTACTTTCAGAATATGGCTAATTATTATCATGGAATTATAATAAAGACTCTTACTTCAGTATTAATCAAAGAAATCATAAGTTTAATAAAAAAAAACACTTCTTTCACTAAAAGCTCAGAGAAGTTTGAGTATATTATATGGAGATAAAATATCATCTGGTTGATGACATGTATTGATTGGGGAAATCTAATGTTTTGAAGGTGTACTTTGTCCTTAATAAAAGTTTCTCTGAAGTTACTACATTTCTGGGAGTTTCTAGAGTCAATGCTTGACTCCAAACTATATGTGTGCCACTGCTCATTACAGACCACACATCCTTGATCTGCACTTCCTTTGAAATAGGTTCAGCCTCTTTTTATCACTGTGTTTGAAGCACTATTTCTGGTGTTTACTTTAAATGGGAACTTGAAAAGTCCCTAATACGGTGAAGATTATTTTTTAATAAGGAATGACCAAGGTTGATGGCCTAATAATACCTGAGTAGACACACTATTCTTATATGAAGGCTGGATTAGATTATCTGTAATTTATTTCAACTCATTAGATTATATTATTATATAAATCTAATTAAATAACTTTCTTTAGTTATATGAGGTTTAGTATGAAAATTTGTGGTTAGAAATTAACCTGTTGTATTTTATGTCTTTAGTAAATTGAAAAAGAGTAACTTCTTATCAACCCAGTTTGGCCAGACATGAGCATAAATTTTTTACTGTAGAGATAATTAAACACCAATAAAAGCTGGACACTTTTCATCCTTTAGAGTCTCTAAAGATAGATTAGAATGGATAACCATCTCTCTTTGACATTAAGATTTTCCTCTGAAGAAGAGAACTAGACTAGATTTCTTTCCAAATCTAAATTCTTAGCCTTTAATTGCTGGCTTGATCTCTTTAAAAGATGTAAAATTTACTTTTGTACTTACATGGTCAGTAGAATTAGAGAAGTTAACCAAAAAGAATTTTCTTGTTAATAATAGGTTGTTCTTGAAAATGTTTATTATATCGAGATTACTATGTCAAAGGTCATCATACCTTAATTTCCATCAGTAGTGCTGAGACTTGAATCACCTTATAAATTTCTTAATAAATTGTCAATTCAAAGATTGACTTTTTAAAAAATAATTGGTCTTATGACTATTCACTTGCAACTTATATTAACAAAAATGCTTGTTTTATAATTTTCAGATATGAAATTGTCAGAAATAGAGATTCCTATGGCCAGAAGCAAGTTGTTGAAAAAGGAATTGCTTTCTAAAGATACACTGAAGACACTGCCTAAAACACTTAAGCGACAGTCCAAGCAAACTAGTCATTTGGATGATAGCACAAATGAACTTTCTCCAAGGAAGAAAGCAAAGTTAAGCACAAATGAGACAACAGATGAGAATGCAGAAGATGATATGCAAATTGACTATTTGAATGAATCAAAGCATACAGAACCACTGTTTTCAGAGTCATTTTCTTCAGTGGATTCAACACCAGTGTCTACTCTCCAGAAAGGGACCAAACCTATTCAGGCCTTGCTTGCAACGAATATTGGGAACAAAGTGACCTTAACAAATCAACTGCCTCCTTCCACAGGTAAAAGTGCTTCTGTTGTGGAAAAGCCAGTTATATCTCCTCCAGAAGCAAGCCCCATAAAGCCAGCATTGACCTGCCACACCAGTACAAAAAGTCCTTTACAGATGGTATACAAAACGCCCTGTGGCCAGTGGTTGCCCATAGATCTTCATAACAGCTCAGTAAAGATTCAGATGCAACCTATGCTGGATCCTAAGACAGGAGAAAAAATCATGCAGCAGGTCCTCATTCTGCCTAAGAATTTTGTGATTCATCATAAGGAAGGAAAAGCAGTTGCAAAAGAAATACCACCACTTCAACAAAAAGATACAGAACAGCATGGTTTATCTTTCCAGCAGACAGCAAATGTAAACTCTTCTTCAGCAACAGTTCTTGTCAAGTCAACAGGAGCTGTTTCTTCTACCCATCTACCTAATGCAGTTTTCCACAAGACGATTACACCTTTGCCAAATGTGAATAGTGCTAGATCACAACCTTTGTCACCTGTAACCTCCATAAGTAATTTATTAACACCACCAGTTAAGAATAGCCAGAGTGAGGTAGGAAAAGTAAAAAATGCAGTTTCAGCAACCACATTCCCCCATTCCAATGCTTCACCCACCATTTCTTCCATAGTTCAGCCTCTATTATCAGCAACAACACTAAGTGGATCTACAAATCCTGGTAGCTCCCTCAGCAGTTTTGCACAACCAACTTCTGATTCTTCTGAAGCAAAACAAGAATTGAAAACTGTATGTATCAGAGATTCACAGTCAATTCTTGTTAGGACAAGAGGTGGGAACACTGGAGTTGTGAAAGTACAAACAAATACAGATCAAAATTCACCCAACAGTTTATCTTCGAGTTCAGTTTTCACTTTTGCTCCTCAGCTTCAGGCATTTCTGGTGCCAAAATCAACAACTTCATCCTCCTCTGCTTTTTCACCAATAGCTGGAATGACTACTACATCTAGTCTTCCACCTTTTGGCCAAACACCGACTTCTGCTTCCATTCCAGCTGGCTTTAATCCATCTGTGGGGAAAAATCTCAAACTTACATTAGGACAACCTCTTGTAAGTGGTAATTTGGGCCACATGATAGAGAAGACTTCACACATGCCCTCTTCTCCCTTAAAGTCTTCTATTTCTTCTAGTACTCTGCTATCATCAACAGCAAGTAGTTCAGTAAGTGTAATTAGCCTTCCACCAGGAAATTTTGGACAAACCAATTCAAATGCTATTCATACTCCAACTAAACAGCAGCAAGCAGATTATATCACAAAAAGTTACCCTGTTACAAGATCAGAAGCAACAGTAGCAACAAATGGAGATGTGATCAGTGGGACTACAGTTCAAAAAGTTATGCTGGTATCAACTCCATCTGTCCTTTCTTCTGGCAGTGGAACTCCAATTAATGTGACACCTGCACCAACACCTACAGGTGTATCTGCCCAGAAATTAGTTTTTATTAATACTCCAATTTCCAGTGGCACTTCAACTATTGTGGCAGAACCATTAAAACAAACTCCCCCTTTGAATAAAACTTATGTTAAGACTCCAGAGCAGCCTCAGATAGTACTAATTCCATCTACGGTGGGAGCACCAATGAAAATAAATTCATCAACAACTGTGTCTCAGATAAAAGATGTGAAAATTGGACTAAACATAGGTCAAGCAATTGTAAATACTTCAGGGAGTGTGCCAGCTATACCATCAATTAACATACTGCAAAATGTAACCCCAAAAGGAGAAGAAAAAAGTACCAAGGGCTATGTTTTGCCATTGTCCACAAGTGGTAATTCAATTCCAGTAAGCTCAAATTTTGTGAGTCAGAATATTACTCCTGTTAATGAATCAGTGGTTTCTGCAACAAGAGCAGTAAACATGTTTTCAGTAACAGGAGCAAGTGTATCTTTAGGTTCTCTTTCAATGACCTCAACCTCTGCTTCAGTTGGAACCCGACCTCCTGTTTTAGTCAGTGGAAATGATACCTCTTCAAGAATTATGCCTATTTTGTCAAATAGACTTTGTACGTCAAATCTCGGAAACACTGTGGCGATATCAACTGTGAAAACAGGACATCTTGCATCATCTGTTTTGATTTCAACTACACAACCAACAGTGTCTCCCAAATGTTTGACATCAGCTTTGCAAATCCCTGTTAATGTTGCCTTGTCTACACCTGTGACTATATCCCCTAAAATCAACACAGTCCCACAAGTGGCAACAGTATCAGGAGCCACACATTCTGCATCTCTTTCTAAAAGACAATCTCAGTCTTCTGTCCAGTTTCAGTCACCAGGGATTTCAACTACAGTGCCAACAAATATGAACACAAGTAAACCTCAAACTGAATTACCATCCCTTTCACCGAGTCCAAGTAAAATAATTAATATTTCCAATGTTGCTTCTCTGCCAAACCAGTCAATATCCCCTGCTTTAGTGAAGTCAACCTCCAGTTACAGTTCTACTCCGGGTGGCTCTGCCATTCACACTGCTACAGCACCATCACATGTAACTAGTGTGGTAGAAAGTCAGTTCAGTGAACCTTGTATTCAGCAAAAAATAGTCATCAACACCAGTACGCCTTTGGCACCTGGTACTCAGATCATGATTAATGGAACCCGGTTCATTGTTCCACCACAAGGTCTTGGAGCTGGCAGCCATGTTCTCCTTATATCTACTAATCCAAAATATGGACCTCCTTTAGTACTTAACAGTGGCCAAAGCATTCAGCCTACACCAGTAGATAATCCTGTCCAAAAGACCACACTAGCATCAAATAATTTAAATGGGCAACCTGTAAAACAGTCTCTAAGAACCTCTACAAAAATTGTAAACTCTCTTGGGAATGCAAGTTCTCTACCCACAGTACACACACAACCACAAATCATAAACACAACTGCTCAAGTTTCTGTTCCACCTCCTGTACCAGCGGTGTCATTGACTTCAGTAATTAAGTCTCCTCCAAGTACTCTTTTAGCTAAGACATCTTTGGTTTCTGCCATTTGCTCTAGTAATCCTCCACTGCCAAGTAGTACTTCAGTATTTCATTTGGACACATCAGTCAAAAAATTGTTGGTTAGCCCAGAAGGAGCCATTTTAAATACTATAAGTACTCCAGCATCTAAGGTTTCTTCATCTCTCTCTCAAATTGTTGTATCTGCCAGTCGAAAACCTGCCTCTGTCTTCCCTGCGTTTCAGTCATCTGGCTTAGAAAAGCCTGACACAGCTGCATCTTGAATTTAGACTAAAGGAGCCAGTTTTTAAATAATGGGGCATTGTTTTGATTCCCATATAAATTTTAACTGTTTATTATACTGTTGAAAACATACTATACATTGTGTGTGTGTGTGTGTGTGTGTGTGTGTGTGTGTATGTATCTTTTCATTAGCTTGCAACAAGGCTTTGTTTTCTTAGGGAGGGAAATACCTGTTCCATTTCACTCATTGGTATATGTTCTCAGAGGTTGTTTGTTTAAAGTAGACAGGCTTTACCTGTCTGTATAACAAATTGAACAAAGTCAAGTTTGACTAGTTTGGAGTAAGCTAGTCTTTTGCGCACCTGCATTGACATGTTTCTTCTTGAATTTGGACTATTCTACAATATGGTATTCTGTGTCATTAGTGAAATCTTATTTTTGTTTCTGTAAAAAATATATATATATTTATGCATTGTGAAAATGCAGCCCATGGTGTAAAATTGTACATATTCCTAAATTCCTAACAACCTGTACTAAACTATATGTACAAAGAACTATGCTGTCTTATTTATGTTTTTTGTTTACATAATGTATAGTTTTTTAAGTATTTTAGTAATTTTTGGACCAGTGAACTGTTAGCAACAATGCAGAAGAATCTGCATGTAATAAACTGAGTTGCTGTATTTGTTTGTTTGAATACCATTTTTTTTTAAGTGTGTTCTTGTTCCATTGGAAGAATTTATGATATAACATGGAGGTAGTCCCTTACAAAAGACAATTAAGGCTGGGAAATTTTAATTAATAGCTAGCATTTGTACAGGCTTTACAGTTTACAAACTATTTTCACATTTCATTTCATTTTCACGGTATTTTTGAGAAGGTTAAGTGATGTGTCCAAAATCACCCAGCTAGGGGGTGGTAGAGCCAGTATTTGGACATGATGCTTTACATTCTTTTTCCATGACTTTACACTATTTCTGTTATAAAATTTTACTCTAGATTTTATTATTTTAACTTTTTTCTCTAAGTCCACCACCAAAGTATACATTAACCAAAATAAGTAATCTTTCAGACCAATGTATTTGCTGTTTGTTTATACACCCCAGATATGTTTTTATAAGCTTTTTATTTTTAGATAATTTTAGATTCACAGAAAGTTGCAATAGTAGTACAGAGAGGTCCCTTGAGCACTTTACCAAGTTTCCCCTGATAGGTTTATTTTTATATTGAGGTGTTGGTTTATAATGACTAATTTTCCAATTTGGTATTTTTTAAAACATGATTTTTTAGTTTAGCATAACAAATGTGGACACTTCAATTAGTTGTAAGTACTCTTTGCTTTTTATTTGTTTTTATCAATTACAGAGCAGTTACTTAAATTCCATTATAAAGCAATTTTTATGGGTCAGTTTTATTCTCAGGGTTTTACATTGTGGTATTTCAGGATATGTCTCATTTTAAATAAAATATTTTATACTTATTAGATCTTTATATCCATCATCTTATTTGGGACATTGTATATTCATCCACATTCCATTTATAATAATACTAGAGGCTCGGTGCATGAAAATTCGTGCACTCGAGGGGCTCTCTCAGCCCAGTCAGCACCCTTTCACAATCTGGGACCCCTTGGGTAGGGTCCCTAGGCTTGGCCTGAGATTGGGGCCTATTGGGGTTTTCCTTCCCCTGACTGCAGGCAGCTGGCCCCACCCCATTACTGCCACTGCTTGCCATCTGTGCAGCACTGCCCCTCCACCCCTGCCACCAGTGGCCTTCCTCTGCAGGCGACAGGCTGGGCTGCAGTGGCTTGGCTGGCCTGGGCCTCCCTCTGCTGGGGGACAGGGCCAACCCTGTGAAGGTCCATCTGTCTACCTGATTGCCGCTAACGGCTCTCCTGCCTTACTTGATCACCTCTAACCACTGGCCTGCATACCTGATCACCCGTAACCACTGGTATGCCTTCCTGATCACACCTAACCATTCTGCCTGCCTGCCTGGTTGCCCCCCACCACTTGCTTAGGGGTGGGGCCAGACTGCCAGGGGACATGGTGGTCTGGTCTCTGATCGTTTCCATCATGATGCCTCTAGCTTTTTATTATATAGGATTGTTAAACCTGAGTTTGAAAATAGTAGGGAAAAATAGGCCTACAGACTTCTTTCAAAACTACATTGAAATTTATTAGTTATCAAAGTGGGTAGTGAGGATGGATATTCCTGGAAAGTTGCTAAAGGTTCTCAAAAACCTGTATTTGTGCTCTTAGCACTTTTACCAATCACGTCTATGTTCAACTCTGTAGTCACCTTTCCCTTTCCCTGTCAGTTTGGAAAGACCACAGATTTCTGGGGGAAGTGGGTGATGTTGAAATGCATTACATTATACATAGGTAGTCCTCAATAAATGAATGTGTGTATTTAACTTTATTAAATGTTTTTTAAATTAATTTTAGAGAAACACTGATGTGAAGAGAAACGTCAATCAGTTGCCTCCTGTCCGGGAACTGAACCCACAACCTGGGTATGTGCCCCTCTGGGATTGGAACCAGCAACCTTCCAGTGCATGGGACAACACACAACCAACTGAGCCACCGGCCAGGGCTATGTACTTAACTTTTAAAGTAAAACCAACAAAACTGTTTTTCTTTTGTTGAAAAGAATTATCCAAGCCACTTCCCGAAATAACTGAATTACCTATTGGTCCAATTTTAATCTCATGAGGGACCTAAATAATTTCTTAATCACTAATTCTTTTCTAACTCCTAAATTCAAAATTCTGATAATGATCTTCGAAATTCTGTATGATCTGTTGAACCTTATAGAAGTGCTCCCCTCCTCCTCCTTAGGGCTTAAAAGACTCTTTTCAGTTTCTGCTTACCTCTCCAGCTTCATTTCAACCTACTCTCCTTGCTCACTGTACTCTAGTTGTTTTGTTTGATTGGTTTGGTTTGGTTTGGGTTTTGGTCCTAGAAAGTTTGAGACACCTCAAGTTCTTCCCAGATGTTTTCTTTGACTTAATGTTCCATTTTCTCATCACATATTACATAACTTCCTCTCTTTACCATACCCCAGTCAGCATCATGATACTGCAGTTACAGATTGAGATCATGGATTGAGGACAAATCACTCCTTCATAACTGTAATAAAAGTACTTATATGCAATGCCAGTCCTAGCTAATTTGGCCCAGTGAATAGAGCATCGGCCTTCGGACTGAAAAGTCCAGGGTTTGATTGTGGTCAAAGGCACGTACCTCGTTTTCCTCCTCAGCCCAGGCCCTGCTTGGGGCTCATGCAGAAGGCAACCAATTGATGTGTTTCTCACATCAATATTTCTGTCTTTCCCTCTCTCTTCCACTCTCTCTAAAAATCAATGAAAAAATATCCTCAAGTAAGGATTAAATACAATATTTATATGGATCTAATTCTAGAACATTAATGAAATGGGCTAGAATTTTAATAAAGCCATCTAGATCCTCAAAACACTATCTTAGGAATTAATGATTCCATTAAACTTCAATGTGAGTAAATGTAGCAACAAGGAAGTAAAAACAAATGGAAAGAAGAATTATCTAAAAATTATTTTTAAAGAGAAAACATGTCCTTCTTTAGAAATTGAGTTGGCTGTTGTAAACCTGAATCAAACCTGCAGATGACTCGGATACCTGAGTCCTCATAGCTTAACCTCTCCTGCTCTGAGGACCTGATGATGTAGGGAGTGACCTGATAGTTCCTGGCCTCTGCCCAGGGCTGCATGGGGGACAGTGGGGGCCTCCTGGGGAAGGCTGGAATTTAAACTTCTCCAGCCAATATTTTGTCTGTTGTGATCCTTTTATGGCTCCGTGAGCTTTCTCTCCGCCAGGCTGCCATCCACTTTTCTTGAGCTTTTTTCTCATGGGAGGCCATCCAGCTGATATTAAAGGAAGTGCTTCTTTCCAACTGTCAAAGCCATCTTCTTGTAGGAGCTGTGCTTCTAATGTATATGGCTAGTATTTTCATATACTTCTGGAAGTTTCTTTCAGATTGCTAAGCAGTAAATTCTTTCCTCCGTTGATTTTTTTTTTTTTTTTGCAAATCTGCATTGCATATGTTGTTGACTAGTCCAGCAAGCAGTATTTGAGGTTTTAACTGAAGTTTTTGAGTCTCACTCTCAAACTATTTTCAGACTGCAAAGATGTTTGCTCCATTCATGTGAGCTGTCAGTGGTTTGTTCATTTAAATTTCTTTACTTACATTTTTAAATAGTCCTTAATCTTTCTCCTTTAAGTCTTTTTAAAGAAACACTTGGCAGGATTCGTATATTCTTTCAAATTGACTTCTCGTTGACAGTGGAGGGGTTCTCATTTGTTTAATGTTCTCTGTCTGATTTCAGATAGCCATCAACCATGTAATCATTTCTGAAGAAAGCAGGCAGACTTATCTTCATTACCTTTTCAGAGATTTTAATGGGCTCTCTTTATCATTTAATGCCTCTTTCATTGGTGTTTTCAAGTTGTCAGCTTTTTTCCCACCCCACCCCCCCTTTTTTTCCCCCTGTTCCTTCATTTCCCACACTTTTTTTCATCTTACAGCTTCTTGAGGTAGCAGTTTGGGGCATTTTCAAAATGAGTGTTTTTTTCCAAGCCATCCATGATTTCCCTCCAAAATTGCTCTGCATTCCTCAGAGATGATTTTATGATGTTTCGTCATCAGTCACCTGAGATAGAGGAATTTCCATGCATTTTCGGGTGACACTGTCAGTCCTTAAAGCCATGAAATGAAAGTTTAGGGGGCTCCCTGTTTTCCTTCTTTTGGAAAAGTTCTGTAAATTCTCAAGTGATAACCGGATCTGTCCAGATTTATAAGTGCTACCAAACTCAGTATTTATCATTGCAGAGGACTGGTCTCCACTAGAGGGGACTTGGGCCTTCATTGATTTGCCATCTCCTCACTGATTTTAACAGAGAAATATTTTGGCTAGCTCTTTTTCCCACCTTAAGTTTGCCTGCTCTTTACTCTCTTTACAATCAGCGAGTCCATATCAGAATCTCCTAGGGAAACCCATAGAGACTTGGGCCTTGAATCAAGCATCAGACAACACTTGAGGGCTGATGGGGGTGGGGAGGAGGGGGGCGGGCAGGAGAAGGAGGGAAGACCAGGTTCTATAAAACAGACTCACTGCACAAATGGAAAGTGACATTATTTAACCAGCACATTTGGACACAGAAAACAAGGGTTGCAGCCAGAGGAGATCATCCATGAGTTCTGGCTACTCTAGTCCTGACCTGGTCCTGCAGGAAACCTAGGAGATCAAAGCCATGCCATGCCATTACCCATTGGCCCACAAGGTATTGGGGGAGAGGAGGATACACTGCAGTAGAGGATACCTGTGCCCAGGGCCCTGAGTGAGGCCATGCTCCTGTGTTCAAGTTTCTTGTGCAGCACGGAAGCCTGATCCTGCCTGCAGAGGTCACAGGGATCTAGCTCCCGGGGAGGCACCCCTCTAGCCCTCATTTGTGTGTGTTCCATCCAGGTGTGCAGGGGCAGAGCAGTGAAGGGCCTCAACAACGGCATTAACTAACAGCCCTGGATTTCACTGTCAGATTTGGCAAAGCCTTAACACTTCATGGATTTTCTGTGGAGCCAATCTGTCCTCATTCAATCCAAGCATTCCTAGATGAGGGAGACTCTTCTACTGGTGTCTGGGACCCAGGCTCCTCTCATCATGTGACCTTGCAGTCTTCAGCTCCTGGCTCCCAAGGTTGTCCCACAATTGGTCCCCAATCCAGGGAGTTGTTTTCAAAAGTGGGGCTGCTTCTGTGTAGGGGGCAGGTTCTTTGGCTGAATCTGCCACCCCATATCTTTTCCTTGAAACAAAATCTCACTCATCTAGTTTCTCTCTGGCAAACAGCTCAACCCCCTTGCCCATCACCTGACATACTGAGAGAACGCAGAGAACGCTCAGGGATGGCCAATGGGTTGGAGATCTTGGAGGGGTCCAGGGAGCAAACCATAGACTATTCTATGAATGTGCAAGGGTTAGGGCTCAAAGTAGGCCTTTCAATGAGGAAAGGAGCTTTGAATTTACTTTGTTAAGAATTCACTTATTTGTTGAAAAAGATTGTGGGGGGAGGGGACGACAGAGATAGGAACAGGGCTTATTTTAAGTGGTAAGACTGGACAGAAAGAGCAGGGGAGTATTTTAGTATTTTGTTGAATGACTTTTACACATAAATGAACTTAAAAATATATATATATTTGTATTGATTTCAGAGAGGAAGGGAGAGGGAGCGTGAAAAACATCAATGATGAGTGAGAATCATTGATCTGCTGCCTCCTGCATACTCCACACTGGGGATCCAGCACACAACTCAAGCATGTGCCCTGACTGGGGATCAAACTGTGACCTCCTGGTTCATAGGTCAACGCTCAACCATTGAGCCACACTGGCCAGGCAAATGACATGTTTTCAATGTGTGTAATAAATCTCTTTACTCAGTGTTTTCTTCTCTTCCGTACAATTCGGTCTTTTGTGGGAAATGATACAGTTAGGCTGACTGATGTTTCCGATGACACAGGCGATTTTAGGTGGTTTGGTGACTCAGCACTAGGTAACACTGAGTCACACAGTGAGAAAATCATTTCTTTCTCCTGCAAGCCTTTGCATTATGTTAAAATCTTTTCTCCGGCTCTTGCTAATCTCCCTCAGTAAAGACAGCAGGTCTCAAGTTGACAACCTTCTGCAACCATTAGTCTCTTCCTAGGTTTTAATAAGAATAATTTGCTTTCATTATCTTCATGTTTATAGTTATCCTCTACTTATGGGAAAAGACACTATTTTCCACTTACGATGGAAATTTGAGCCAATTTTTTTAAAGTATATTTTATTGATTTTTTTACAGGAAGGGAGAGAGATAGAAAGTTAGAAACATCAATGAGAGAGAAACATCGATCAGCCACCTCCTGCACGCCCCTCTGTGGAGATGTGCCCGCAAGCAAGGTACATGCCCCCAACCAGAATCGAACCTGGGACCTTTCAGTCTGCAAGCTGACGCTCTATCCACTGAGCCAAACCGATCTCGGCTGAGCCAATTTTTTTAATGAGCTGGCTGAAAAAAATATTAGATAAATAATAGTATACATGATATGTAGATGTCAACAACAAAAAATTGTAGTGTGCTAGCAAATAACGACACTCTTCCAGAACCTATGATTCTTTTTGCTTTTTTCTGTATGCTCCTTTGAGAGAAATTTGGGAGCCCACAGGAACTAAATTGCTATTGTGACATTTAAGAAGGTAAGACGTCAGCCAAACTACAGTGGCTTTTACTTATTTAAATTCTAACACCCCCTTCTGGAATAACAGGAAATTCTTAATCATTCATTATGATAACATTGAGCCCTGAAAAGAAATGAGATTAGGACTGTGTTTATGTGTTACTTAGGAAAGAGGACCTCTGTAGCATATTGTTACAGCATCTTGGAATTTCAGCAGAGACATTGCTGACACCTTCCTGATCAGACGAGGCTGCCTGTGTCATCTGGAAGGTCAATCAGCTTTTGGTCTTAAACCTGCAAAAGTATCCTTTGTGAGGGCTCCAGAACACAAACTCACCTCCTAAAGTTCCATTTGGTCAAGAGGTTGCTTCCTCAGAAATCAGAATAGTAGTTGGCTAGTTATTAGCCAAATTTCAACTGAAAAGAAATTGAATGGTCTCAGAACACACATTTAAATTCAGTCCCTCCAGAAACAACACCATCAATGTATTAGCATTACTACTGGCACAGATAGTATCATGCACCAAAATGTTTATTGACAACGTTTTTCCATTTTAATATGTTTCATCATTTCCTCAGTTAGTCTTGCTAGTTTCCCTACTAAGAATTTAGCACTAAGCTCATTGTTAGTGATGATGGACACTGTTTCTACAGCATCCCGAAGCAGAACGATAAATGTCCATATTCGATGTAATCCAAAGTGTGAGGCGAATCATTTCAGCATTTCTCAGGGGTCTCGCTGGCTCTCATGGAGAGTAAGGTGGTGGGGACTGTTGAGCGGAGAGTTTCTCGTAGGCAGGCGGGGCATTGGGAACCTGGGAGGATGAGAAAGGGAGAATAAGGCGTTGGCCACAGAGCATGTTTCTGGGACAGCCATTAAGTGTCCACATCTAACTTCCCTCCAACAAGGTAATCATAGTTTTAATTTCACAAGTGTGTATGAAACATTGTTGGGGCAAGAGTAGAGGGAAAAAAGGACTAAGGACTTTCCAAAATCTCAAAATCATATACAGGACATCTCCCAAAACTGTATGCACATTTTAGTAGCTGATAGCTCAATTTTGAAAATGTATTTTAATAAATACTGCCTTTATAATTATTCAAAGTGGGTGTATAGTTTTGGGGGGACACCCCATATACCTAGAATATCCTTGTCAGTAGAGTCCCAAGCCCTAACTTATGAATTATGAAACCCTGTTTGCAGGCACTAAATACATTGCATTTTTATTGTAGGTAAAATTAATCTTAATATATTTCATTTAATTCCACATATCAAAATATCATTTCAACATGTAACCAATATAAAAATAATTAATGAATTATCTATGTTCTTTCCTCATATTAAATCTTTGAAATCTGGTATGTAGAGTGCATCTTAATCCAAACTGCTGTGTTTTAAGTGCTCAGCAGCTAAATGTGGCTAGTGGCTACCCTATTGAGTAGCACAGCTCTATACAAATTCTAACAGGTTCTTTATCTCCTCCCTTAAACATATTTATGTTCTGGACATAAATAAATATACTAAAAACATAAGACAAAAAGATACTGTTTCCAGAATCAAGTTTTTCCTTTGGATCCTACATGTAAAGCTCTCATTGTTGACTTGGAAAATCAGGGGATGAGAGAACACAGTCCAAGAACATTTCTGTGCTTCCCTTGTTTTTTACCTTTCTTATTTTTCATTGTTGTAAAATAGACAAAAAATTACTATTTTAACTTTTTAGGTGTACTGTTCAGTAGTATTAAATACATTTCACGTTGTTCTTGCTTTTTAAGTAGAAATAATTTAATTCATTTGAGTTAAAAGCAGCTATATACGAAAATACCAATATGCAGGATCTCAACCTACCACAGGTTCGTAATTATTCTCCTGAAAAGGCAGCTTACTGTCCTGGTGACCAAGTTCCTCACGTAGACATCTTCCTGTAAAGGTACGTTGAGTACCAACATAACGGCTTTTGCCCTGAAATGTGAATTCATGAAAATCAATGGGTTAGAAGAAAAGATTGAGCCTATTAAAGACATGCGAAAGAAGGTGAAGTTTTAAGAATAGGTTCTAATCCTGGTTGTGCCACATACTGTGTACCCCCTCTGAACCCCAGTTTTTGCATCTGTAATATGAAAATAACATCATCTACCCGTCAGAGCTGTTACAGGAGTTAACTAAAAATAAAGCACCTAGTATAGTGCTTGATACCCAGTCATCAATGACTTTTGTAAAAATATTTTTTCTTGATTTCAGAGAAGAAGAGAGGAGAGATAGAAATATCAGTGATGAAAGAGAATCATTGATCAGCTGCCTCCTACAAATCCCCCACTGGGGATCAAGCCCACAACCTGGGCATGTGCCCTGACTGGGAATCAAACCATGACCTCCTGGTTCATAGGTTGATGCTCAACCACTGAGTCACACAGGCCATGCTTAATGACTATTTTTAAAGGGTAGGAGAAAAAGAGTGAATTAAAAAAAAAAAACTTCAGAATGAATGCAAGTGGAGTAGATCAGAACTAGTGAGGCAGGAGCTGGTACGACTGTGAGGACAGGCATATGACCACATGACAGCAGGGACATACTCTGTTTCTGCCTTTTGCATAGTGACAGAAAAATATTGTAAACACTCTGAATGCTTGTACTGTGATAGAAATGCTGTGGCTATGGCCCTGGGCTTCCAAGTCAAGTTGCAACAATGACAAGTCAGTCTATGGCTAAAGTGATGCACCCTGAGCTATTGAGGGGAGGACGGCTAAAAGCTTAGTGCTTTGCATAGGGTTAGAGGGTAATGCTCTTCACCCCAGCATAAAATGGCAACGGTTTGTACAAGACAGAGACACACACTAAAGTAGAGACTACAGGAGCGGTCCACCCTGGTGAGGTGGAGTCTTTAATCACAGATATTGTTTAAAATTGCTGGCATTCTGTGATAATAAAAAACAAACTTTTAGTTGCTTTTATTATTGTTAAATTCTCCACAACAATGGTTCTCAAGTGTGGGCGTGCATCGGCATTCCCTGGAGGGCCTGCGAAACACATTGCTGGGCCCACACCCAGAATTTCTGACTCAGTCAGCCTGGGGTGAGGCCCCTGAATTTGCATTTCTATTAAAAGTCCCCAGAAGATATTGCCGGGCCAGGACCACACCAAGAACCACTTGCTCCACAGACAATGCACCTTCTTATTGCCTGTACCTAGAGCAGCTCGGCTATACTCAGGTATGTAGCGGGACCAGGCAGGTAATTAAGGGGGTCAGGTGAAGCCATAGGAAAGAAGGGAGTGTATGTCCTATCTGAAGGAACGGCCACTGCAGAACTGCCAATTTTCCTCAGATCTTTTGATTTTTTTTTTTAAAGAGAAACTAGATAACAAGATTTTTATATAAAATGTTACTTTCAATGTTAGCACTAATTCAATTTTTAAAAAGACAGGCCCAAACCTATCTGTGAGCCACATCCAGCCAGCGGGGTGTTAGCAGCATGCTCTGTGGCTGAGGGAGGCTGGGACGGGGAGGTGTGCAGGGGATCTGTGGCTCTCCGGCTCCTCTGTGGGCCAAGGCAGACCACTGGGGTCTGTCTGCCAGGTGGCATGAGAAAGGCATCCAGGCAGGTTTTCCAGGGAGGAGGAGTATTAGGAGCATCAATTGGACAAGGCCGTACATGGATTGGGCCGATATCTACACAGTCTGCAGGATGTAAAGAAGTAGTTTTCCTAAACTCCAGCCTGAACAAGGACCCTAATCTTTTTTATATGTATTATTTTGTCTCTCTCTTTTTTTAATCCTCTCCTAAGGAATGAGGATTTCCCCCCTCCCCCATTGATTTTTAGAGAATGGAAGGAAGGGGGGAGGAAGTGAAGGGAAGAAAGATGGATGTGAGAGAAACACATCAATTGCTTCCTCAAAGAGTCCCTCCTGAGGGGAGGGATGGAACCTGCAAGCCAAGTACGTGTGCCCTTAACCAGGAATGGAACCCATGACCCTCCAGTGTGCGGTCTGACACTCTAACACCTGAACCATGCCTTCAGGGCTGTCTCTTTTCAATCAAATGTTAAAATAACAACAACAACAACAATAATAATAATGTCAAATTATCCAGATGCTTTCAGAAACTAGGAAAAAAAGGAACACATCCCAGCTTCTTTTTTAAAGGGTTGTATAATATTGATATGAAAAGTAGGCAACAAGGACAGTGAAAAAGAAATATAATCTAATCTTCCTTCTGAACGTGTGTGCAAAAATCCTAAATAAAACATGCAAATTAAGGCATGTCAGCTGTCTATCACTGCATAGCAAACGTCACTCAAGTGCAGTGGCTTGAAGCAATCACCCACAACGGCCCTAATGACATGAGCACTCAGGGAGGCTCTGCTTTCTTCCCCAGATCCCAGAGCTACACCTCAGGAAAGTAAGTAATGTTTAATGTGCCTCTCCCTCTACTCAATAATTGCTTTTATTCTTTTTCTTTGCTTTTTAGATCTCTCACCTGCCATGATGTGCATGTTAAAATGAGGGTTCCTGCTGAAATGGGTTTGGCTCAGTGGATAGAGCATCGGCCTGCAGACTGAAAGGTCCTGGGTTCGATTCCGATCAAGGGCACATATCTGGGTTGCGGGTACATTGGGGGTTGTGCAGGAGGAAGCTGATCAGTGTTTCTCTATCATCAATGTTTCTAGCTTTCTATCCCTCTCCTTTACTCTCTGTGAAAAGCCAATAAAATATATTTTTTAAAAATGAGGGTTCTTAGGTCTTGCCACCAGAGCTGGCCCCAGAATCTGCATTTTAGCAAGAACCCCCAAAGGTTGGTATGCAGGAGCCCCTGGCCATGCACAGAGAAAGACACACAAGACATGGGCGCAAATTCTGCTGTCAGAAGGGTCCTCAAAATGCTCTCCCAGGATCACAAGGATTGTGTGCTAAACTTCCAGGTGAAAGAGTAAAATTGGCAAATACAAAAACCAAGTTCCAGAGCCTTACAAATCATTTTCCCGAAGAAACACATTGCTGCACAAAGCAGTCTTTTAAAGGATGTGTTCCAGGTCTAAGGGGAACGGTGAGCCAAGGGAGAAATTTTAGATCTTAATTCCAACCAACTTTGCTACCATTCCGTGTTGAGGGAAAGTAGGAATGTGGACATTTCCAAGCTCAATGAAGCTTGCTCAGGGTGGAGTAACTCAGGTACCCACAGTTTTCATTTATTGTCATGTATGTTCTTTGGTGTTAATGTGAAAATAGAATCACCAGAGACAGGGAGATGATTATTTAATTAAATGCAGTACTTAATGCTCTATTTTACATAATTTTGCCTACATTTCTTAGACTGCTAATACCCAACTTAGCATTTCAGGAATTATAAAAGTCTCAA
The DNA here is from genome assembly GCA_011751065.1 of Lasiurus cinereus. NCBI lineage: Eukaryota > Metazoa > Chordata > Mammalia > Chiroptera > Vespertilionidae > Lasiurus > Lasiurus cinereus. The sequence goes on along the minus strand of JAAGEH010002203.1, from coordinate 90,939 downwards.
AACAAGATTTTAATATTAATTTAAAAAATATATGACGGGGAGCAGTTTTAAACAGTAGGGAAGCAGGGAATATAAACATATAAAAATTCCAGAAACTGCACATCACTGAAGAAGGCCTAGAGTAATGGAGGCATGGCCAGCTGGACTTCAACCTTACCAAGCAAAATGATCCCAGTGTCTGAGCCCATAATGTTAAGACTTTTGTTACCCTTAAGTTGAATGAGTTTAAGATGAGAGTGTTGAAGAAAAAAAGGAAAATTAAAAAATTAAAAAACACACACATTGTCTTTTTGCCCAGAATCATCTAGCTTAGCAACTATGGACAGTTAAGAAATGAATACCAACATACTGAGTTTGTAGAACTTTTACTCCAAATATATATATATATATTTTATATATATATATAAAATAAAAACAGAGGGGGAGGGAAAGTGGTGGGGGAAGGGTAATAATACTGTCAACAATAAAGGAAAATAAAATAAAAACAGATATAGGTCATCTTATATCAATTGTCTAGGTACAGCACAGAGCAAATGAGGTTTAGAGGAGTTAAAATCTAAGGTCACCTTGCAAGTCAATGGCAGACAATGAGGCCAAACCCAATGCCACACAATTGGGTGATTGCTGTGTGTCAGGCACTGTGCTGGTCACAAGGAACAAAGATGAATAAAATATTCTTGCCCAGCCTGTGTAGCTCAGTGGTTGAACCATGCCTGCAGGTTCAACCCATCATGCACCAAGAGGTCTCTGATTCAATCTACTTGGCTCAATCTCCAGTAGGGGGCATGAAGGAGGCAGCCATTAGATGTTTCTCTCTCCCTTCTCACTCTCCCCCCATTTCTCTCTAAAAAAAAATAATAATAAAAAAATAAAAAAATAAATAAGAACATAATAATAATAGTAAAAAAGAAATATTCTTCGTTCCAGTTCATACATGAGAGAAAGAGAAGGGGTAGGAGAGGCAAAAAATAAATAGTCAATTACAAGGCAATATCATAACCCTGAGCTAGAGGAGTTCTGTAGCAGAGAGCAAAGGCCCCCTTGCTCCCCTCAACTAACCTGCTGTGGACAGCCACAGAGAGGTGTCATCCCTAACCTGCTAACCCAAGGCTTCCCTATGGTACGTGGTTTTGGAGTCTTATTCAAACTCAGCAACTTCTTCTCCCCTCGAAATGTCAACACACTGAAGGGCTACTGCTTGATGGGTGTGTCAGCCCCCAGACTTCCCCTGGCTTTCATGGTTGTATTTGGACACTCTGGAAAGATGCATATTAAGAAAAGGGGTACATGGAACTGCCCAAGCTTCCAGACAAGGAGGAGAATTCGAAGCTACAGCCCTCACCTTCCCCTCTGCACGTAGGTCTGCCAAGCCACAGCCTCCCACCCACACCACTCCTTCCCTCTATCATAGAGCCTTTTCCTCCGAGTGAGGAATTGGCTTTTCCAACATATTTTATCAAGATAAATGTTTTCCATTACGTATCAACCTCAGAAGCCTTCAGATCTGTAATAACAAGAAAGAGAAAGGAGAGGGAAAGAGATAAGAAAAGACAAGAGGGAAGAGAAGGGAAGAAAAGAGAAAATACAGCTCGCCTTTTATTCCGTTGCTCACTGTGGATGATGCTTTTGGATGCTTAGGTGTTAGGGTGCTACCTGGCTTTGAGGCCAGGTTTCTGAAACCTGACGTTTTTACAGTTTTGAGACTCGGTTGATGTTTTCCATTTGTGGAAGATCCTGCGGCCCCAAGACTGAACTGTGTCACTTGCTAGCTTCCTGGTCATAAAGGTAAAGGAGGAAACATCCTACTAGCACCACATTGGCCATCAAAGGAAACTGGAGCCTGTTAAACACCTGGTGGTCCTTTGTGCTGCTGAGGAGTGAATGGCTACCTCATTGCACCGATGGCTCAATGGGTCCTGGGTATACTCGGTTGCTTGGTAGAGCGAACTTAGAATTCCCAGGCAAGCGGAGAGGAAAGGGGTGAAGAGTCAAGAAGAGAGGAGCGGCCACTAAGTGGAGCAGCAGACGCAATGAGAATCTCCAGACAGTCTGGTAGGAGCTGGAGTGTCTCCTTGCTGCTGTTTGCTGTGTAAGAGGACCAAACCTGTCCTGTGCCCCCCAAACTATCTGTACTCAGCACACACACAGGGGCAGCACTCGTTTGCTCTGAGTGGAACCAGAGAGCGGCCAAGTTCCTGGTAGAGGTTGATGCTGGGCAGAGGCCACGGAAGCGTTGTAAGAAGTACAATATAGAGAAAGGACCGGGTATCGAGCCAGAGGTGATCATGAGAATGTTACCCCTTGCCCAGAAACTCAGAGGAAGAAGGGGGAGTGGGGCCGCAGCTCTGAATGGATCCTAGCAGTGGGAGCTTTACCAACCTTCAGGCTCCGGTATCCATTTCGTCGTCTACAATACCAGCAGCCGAGGAACAGCACAAGTCCCAGGATCACCATCAGGATGCCAATCCCTGCGATCCTGGACCAAGAGATACATAGACCCATCTTGGTACGTCTTCCTCATTGTGACCAAACGTTCCTCTCTTCACAGGCACTTGGCCAGCCTAGCACGGCCCCACCCAGTCCCCAAGTAATTTCCTTCCACATGGCACCCGGGCACCCAGCAGGCCTCCAGCACTTGCATCCAGGGGCAACACCTCCTCTAGGAGCCTCTCAGGTATGTGCTAACAGGAGCCATGCTACCCGGCAGGGGCACAAGCACTCAAGTTCCTGGTGCAGGAGGTGCCGAGGCAACTGACCCTTCTGTGGACAATATACTTTTCGAGGCTAAATTATCTTTTCATTGGGGCTGGTTTAAATCATTTCCCCCCAACTATCAGTCCACAAAAAGGGAAACAGAAATTAGCATTGACTGAGCATCTACTATTAGCATGGGGCCATGATGAACATTTCAGTGGCTGCCAACCGGTGGTCTGCAGACCACTGGTGGTCCATGAGGCCCGAAAGTTTGGCGACCGCTGTTCTAGATATATTAGCTTATTTAATTCTCACAACAGCCCTGGAAGGCGGGCACCACTTAGCATCCCCGTTTCACAGCTGAGGAAATACATGCAGAGGTTAAGTGCCTTGCTGATGGTCACACAAAGATAGCAGAGGGCTTGAACTTGTCTCTCCCCTGTGTCTTCTCTGACCAATCCGTCCCCCACACCTCACTCTTTGCCTGGTCCTCTCTCCCTTCCTGCCTTGACTAACACAGGTTTCTAGACTCGGCATCATCCCTCCCAGTATGATGACATCCCATCCGCCTTCTCTCCTGGGCCTCCTTGTGGTGGTGATCACTGTGTGGTCACCTGTTTCTTCTAGAAATGGAAAGAGTTCCCAGAGGCTTATTTTTTTTTTTGGGGGGGGGGGGGAAGTAGGGGTGTGCATGTGTGTATGTGTATGTCTTCTATGTCTAGAATGAGTCAGGCACATAGGTGTTTCAAGAAATATTTGAGTGGATGGATGAATGGATGGCCAAACAAATTAATTTAAAAAAATGAACAAATGCATTATTACTTATTACAGATTCACAATCCATAACAAAATCTATAATCCATAACAAATTCAAATACATTACACCACTCTCTGTGAAAAATGAATGAACAATTTAATGTTTTCCTAAAATAACTATCTAAAATTATGTGGATTTTTTTATTTAATAAATCTTTATTGTTTAGATTATTACAATTGTTCCTCTTTTTTTCCTCCATAGTTCCCCTCCACTCGGCTCCCACTTCACCCTCTGCCCTTACCTCCTACCTATTGTCCTCATCCATAGGTGTATGGTTTCTGTCCATTCTCTCCCTGCACCTCCCCTCAGCTCTTTCCCCCTGAGAATTATCAGTCCACTCCCTTTCTATGCCCCTGATTCTATTATATTCACCAGTTTATTCTGTTCATCAGATTTTTTATTCACTTGATTTTTAGACTCACTTGTTGATAGATATGTATTTATTGTTCATAATTTTTATCTTTACCTTTTTCTTCTTGTTCCTCTTCTTAAAGAATACCTTTCAGCATTTCATATAATACTGTTTTGGTGTTGATGAACTCCTTTAGCCTTTTCTTATCTGTGAAGCTCTTTATCTGCCCTTCAATTCCGAATGATAGCTTTGCTGGGTAGAATAAGCTTGGTTGTAGGTTCTTGCTATTCATCACTTTGAATATTTCTTGCCACTCCCATCTGGCCTGCATAGTTTCTGTTGAGAAATCAGCTGACAATCATATGGGTGCTCCCTTGTAGGTAATTAACTGTTTTTCTCTTGCTGCTTTTAATATTCTCTCTTTGTCTTTTGTTCTTGGTATTTTAATTATGATGGGTCTTGGTGTGGTCCTTTTTGGATTCCTTTTGTTTGGGGTTCTGTGTGCTTCCTGGACTTGTAAGTCTATTTCTTTCATCAGGTGGGAGAAGTTTTCAATCATTATTTCTTCAAATAGGTTTTCAGTTTCTTGCTCTCTCTCTTCTTCTGGCACCCCTACAATTCTGATGTTGGTACACTTGAAGTTTCCCAGAGGCTCCTTACACTATCTTCCAATTTTTGGATTCTTTTTTCTTTTTTAATTGAATGTTTTCTGCTTCTTTGTATTTCAAATCTTTGACTTGATTCTTGCATTCCTCTAGTCTGTTAGGTTTCTGTATAATATTTTTTTTATTTCAGTCAGTGTATGTTTAATTTGTAGTTGATCCTTTTTCATCTCTAGTTAGTCCTTTTTCATCTCTTCTTGGGTCTTGCTAAATGTATCCATCTTTTCTAGGAAATTCTTGAAAAACCTTATAACCGTGGTTTTGAACTCTATATCCAGTCATTTGTTTTCCTACATTTCTTTCATTTGTGATTTGTTCCTTTGTCTCCACATTTTCACTGCTTCCCTTGGTTGGTAGAGTATCTTTGTGTGCTAGGTGTCCTATATGGCCGCATAGCTCCGCCTCCCCAGTTACCTGAGGTGGACTTTCTTGGTGCACCCCTTTGTGGACTGTGTGTACAGCCTTGTTGTAGTTAAATCTTGATTGTTGTTGGTATCACTGAGAGGAATTGACCTCCAAGCCAATTGGTTGTGAGGATCAGCTGTGTCTATGCCTGAAGAACTTCTATGCTGGATTCAGCCTTATGGTGCAAGACTTGCAAAATTGCAAATGCCTCTGTATTCAGCTTGGATGGGGCAGAGTCTCAGGGCTGAGCAGACAGCCTTGTATTCCTGTCAGCTCTGCCCTAAGCGGCCTCTGGGTCTCAATTTCCCTCCATAATTGCTGCAGCCCTCTCTGCGCACTCGCACTTGCGCGCCTCCAGAGCTCTGCCTTTCTGGCTCCCCTGAGTTTCCGTGTGCTCCAGGGACCCATATGAATCTGGGCCCCCAGGGTCTCACCCAAAACTGGGGTTCAGTGCAGTCAGAAGTGGAGTTCAGAACAATTGGGAGGTTCTGTCTCCTGCCCACTAGAGAAAGCCAGAGGCACAATCGGCAGTCAGCCCTGTGTGTGTGCACTTGTGCTGGTGCATCCCCAGATCTCTGCCTTTCGTGGCTTCCCTAAGTTTCCGTGCACTCGTCTCTTTTCATGACAGTCCAGATTCCCCATATGAGTCTAGCCCAGAATTGGGGTTCAGTGCGGTTGGGAGTTTCTGTCTCCCTCCTCCTAGAGGAAGCCAGCCAGGCACTCTGTTGCCCATCCTCTCTATGCACATGTCTCCGTACCTCAGCTTTTTGCATCTCCTCTGAGTCTCTGTGAGCCCCTCTCTTTCCTTCTAGTTGTAGAATTTCCACTCAGCCAGCTTTCCTGTGGTTCTGGATGATGTCGGTTCTGTCTTTTAGCTGTAGTTTTGAAATGGTTGTGCGAGGCAGCAGTTTAGGTGTTCACCTTATGCCACCATCTTGGTCAAATTATGTGGATTTTTGACAAAATGTGACTTTAACATCTTGTGAGTCATTGGCACTCTAGTGGGAATACAGGGATCAGCAACATACCACAGAGGCAGTTTGGGATGGAGAAAGTTGATAAAGAGGAAGAGAGAGCTCAGAAACTGGCCCCTGAGGGCTTAGAACTGGGGCATTCTGAGGGAAGGGATGGAAGTAGGTCTTATAGGAATGAGGGGTCCAGGAGACTGTAAGTGTCTCAGGGATGCCAGAGCCCAGCCCAGCAGGACATGTGTCCGCGTATGCTTAGCGAAGCAAGCTGCTGTCCGGCCTCCACTTGCTCCAGAGACCCAGGGCAGGTGCTTTCTGCTTTCTCTGGTCTCACTCGAAGGACTAGAAGGGGCATCTCAGAACGGAGCTGGCGGCAGACCCTGGAGCAGCTGGAGCTGAGATGAGAGGTCTGACCTCTCGGCCGGTCTGGCTGCCAAGTCAAAGAGGCCAGATGACTCCTGGAGCCAGGTGCTTTGCAGCTACTTGGTAAGTGGCTCCCAGCTGGCCGGGCGGGGATTACCAAAACCCAGCCTGGGCCCAGCCCTGCGAGGAGCGTCCCAGCTGCACCTGGAGCAAAGCTGCAGCTTCGCTGAGAAGGGGCAGGAGCCACGCCAGCCTTCTGGGCCCCGTGTCCAGTGTCCCTCTCCAGGCCCTGGGGCTCTGCTTCCTCTGCATAATGTTGCCAGTTGACTAGCACCTGCCTGCCTTTCCACTTCACAGCACGAACCACGGCAACAAAATGGAGAGTGTGGAGTCTTTGACATGTGTCCTGCTAAAGAAAGGCTCCTCAGAGTTGCGGGTGTATGAGATGGAGCAGCTGCAGGAGAAGCAGGGTCTGACGGAGAGACCTTTGCCCAGTCCCACCTGCTGCACCACCGCCGTCTCAAATCCGCTGGGGGGGCCAGGGCCCCCCTGCCAGGGGGATGGCAGGCAGGATACAGCCCTGACCTGATGCTGCAGGCCAGAGCCCCGCTTTACAGAGCATGCAGCCAAAACCCCCCACAACTCATCAGCATCTCCACCACCTTAGGGGCTATTCCCTGAGCACCAATCTGTGCCAGGCCCCTCGATATGTGGGCTTTTATTCCATCTTCATGGCCATCTCTGAGGTAGGCAGCATGTTCCTTTCACAGCTGACACCCTAAGACTTCAGGCTGGTAAAGTGCAGCCTCGGGCTGCACCAGCTTTCACAGAGACTGGCCCCATGCACCCAGCGCACGTCTAGAATTTGGACAGACCCAGCCCCCCTCACCTGGGCTGGTGCTTTTCCTGGAATGAAACTGCCTCATGGGGCAAGTGTTGGGGGGAAGGGGGATGGAGGGTTGGGCGGAAGGGGGGGGGCGTGGCAAAGGCAGCTGACTGGACTCCCAGCGGCTGCTGCGCTGATTCCACCACTCGCTCTGGTCTGCGGCTGTGCCCCGGACACCATGGCACAGAGAGAGCTGTGTTCCCGCCCTTTACACACAGTCACGCTGCACTCACAGCCCCAGGGACTGACCGACCGAGAGCAATCACCAGCATATGCCAACCACCCCAGCTGGGCTGAGCCTCAGAGTGTCACCCCAGTACCTTCACAGAAGGATCGCCTGAGATGTGCAAAAGTGCAGATCCTGCCCGCCCCCCCACACAACCGAATCAGCCTCCTGGTGGTGGCACCCAGGAAACCGCATCTCTCCAAGCTCCTGGGACTTGTGCCTCACCCCTGAGAGCGCCCCTCTCCTGAGGCCTCCCAGCTATGGGTCTGTTGAGTCATCATGCAGAAGCTGAAGCAGCATCCTACTTACTGTCATGAGCAGTGTGCCCCAAAGAGTGTCCTTTAGCTCTTGGGATAGTTTTCCGGACATCTGCCCACCCCACCCCAATGACCACGCGGGACGTGAGGAAACCCCCCTGGGCCTTGGGGAGATGCTCCCGCGGTGTCTGGCTGGGTCTGACACTCGCTGGACCTGCGAGTTCAGTCTGGGAAGGATTTGTCAACAGCTCTTTCCCCAGGGCTTCCCGGCTTGCAGGAAGCTGTCCCAGGCCGCTGAGGACACGGTGCCTGTCTTTCCTGTTGGAATGCTCACTCCGAGGGCGGGGCTGCCCTCCTGCCACCACACCCACACTCGCCTGGCATCCCTGCAGCCCATGTTCCCATGACAGCACGTGCCCTTGTGAAATCTTCCTCTGTCTAACTCTCCCACGAGATCATCAGACTCTTTTCAAGGGGAGAATAGCAGCTTGGGCAGCTTATACAATGCCTGGCTCTTAGCAACGCTTTATGGGTTCAAAGCATCAGACGCCTTTCCAGAAGATGGAGTCATGATGCCAAGGGTCTGCCCATCACGTCCGTCCGCCCTGGAGAAACTGCAGGTGGAATCACATGCCTGCCCTTCATCCTCACTTGCTCTTTGGCAACTCACCTTTGTTCTGTCTGCAGACCACCTTCCGGACCGGAGAGGCGTAGACAGAACATGGCTGGAGGAAAGAGGCAGCTTGCTTCCAGACATGGTTTTCGGCCTGGGAACCCACAGCAAAGGCTGAAGGGCCAAGAATTCGGACCAAAATGACCAGACCCAACTTTTTACCATTCCTGCCACCTTGCCTGTTCGGCCTCAGAGAAGCTCGTGGCCCCTGTGGAACCACAGGTCTCCTCGCTTCCTTGCCACAGTTTTACTCTCTGGAGAAATGAGCACTGGAGAGATTCATGAACAGGCACGTGCTGACAGAATTCAGAAGCTGTGTTAGCAAAGGTTCTGAACTTACTCTTTAGCCGTGATGTAGGAGTGGCCGTGCCCTCTCGTGGGGTACCCATTGACGCGCTGGGCCTCTTCACTAGGCATCTTCACCGGGGACCACAGGACACCTAAGAGCAGAGGCACACGGACATCGTGTAACGCATCCAGAGCATCCTCCTCCTCATCTCATAAAGACCTCCCCTCCCTTAACACTCCCGCTAGGTGACCAGGAAGGACAGCTGGGACCTGGTCTCTCTGTGAGAGGATGTCTACCTGCTTCTGTCCTTGCTACCAAGTGAAAATGGCTCAGGTTTCTAACCCCTTCCACCAACTGAAAATTAAGTTCAAAGAAGAAACAAAAGCAAAATGCTTTCAAATTAAATTATGGGGGGGGTGGAGATGTTCTTCATTTGCCTTCAGTTTGACTCTATAAAACACACTATAGAGAAACAAGCAAACCGATGGTCTTCGGCTCTACAGCAGCGGTTCTCAACCTGTGGGTCTCGACCTGTGAGAACCACTAGCAGGGTCACCTGTGATGACCACTAGCAGGGTCATCCTGGGGAAGCCATTTATTTTCAACGCTGGTACCTCCTCTGTGGATCTCAACCTGTGAGAACCACTAGCAGGGTCATCTGTGTAAACACAGATATTTACATTACTATTCATAACAGCAAAATTACAGTTATGAAGTAGCAACAAAAATAATTTTATGGTTGGGGGTCACTACAACATGAGGAACTGTATAAAAGGGTCGTGGCATTAGGAAGGTTGAGAAGCACTGCTCTAGAGTATTTTTTATATCAATCCTTGGACCCATTGGATGCTATGACGACCTAATGTGTGTGGCCATGCACAGCACCCTCCCAGCCCACTTTTCAACAAAGAAAACCACCCCCTACAGGTGCCTGGTCTAATCCACATTCACCCCACAAAATGGGATAAAGAAGCCCACAGCCTGTCTTTCAAAATAATTTCTTGTCCCTCCTGCTGAAATCAATTTCTGCTTCTCCCTTGTTCAAGTCTCATGACTGGGATTTAAAGCATGTGTGTGTGTGTGTTATGATGCTTGTGTGTGTGTGTCACTATATATATATATATATATATACACACACACACAATAAAAATTTAATCTATAATACAAATAGATGAAAAGCTCATGAATGGCAGTGGGCATGATTAAAGTGTGCTTGTTAAAACCTAACAGCGGTTTCTCTTCTCCCCTTGCTATTATGTATTTTTCTTTCCTCTTATTGTTCTCATGAATATCAAAGGTCTGGCCCCCATAGAATTATATTAATGAGCCTGTTTAGAACAGCAGGAGAGAAGTGGGAGACAGAGTGGGGAATTCACCACATGAACCCTTCTGCGGGGGCACTTCCTGAATAATTAGCCCTTCCCAGTGGTAAAAAAGAAATGACAGCTGAGCTCACTGATCAGCTCAAGGGAATAATGTAGGGCTGAGCCCCGTGTTCAAAATTACAGACTCGGCACTCCATTCATTCCGGGTTAACTTGTTTTGGTGAATCTCTGCCTCCAGCTCAGAGCCGAGGGGAAGGGTGTGGGGACAGCAACGCCCTCCCAGGAGAAGCAGTCCTTCCAGTGACAGACGCTGCTGCTTACAGTGGGCTCCCCGGGGCCTCTGCTCTGCTGCTTGGCCGTCTCCAGAGAGCATCCAGGAGACTTTATGAACCTTCAGAAGTTGGAGAATTACAAACATGGAGGAGGAGTTCTGTGATGGCCAAGCATCGGGGAGGCGATGAGGGAGGGTGGGGGTCCCCAGGCCCCAGCCCTGCTCTGCAGGAACAGGCCCCCCCCTGTGCATGAGAAGGCAATGAATGCTCTTACCTTCTGGATGGGGTCGTCCTCCGACGGCAGCTGCCCGTGTGTGAAGACTGCTTCTCTTCTCTTAATCTTTCTCCCCCCCCACCACTGCGGTCTTGAGTCCCATGTTAGTCATGAGTTTGGATTTCTGATGGGGTGATCTGTGATTGCTTAATTGGCGTGAATGAAACCAACTTCATTCCTCCCTTCAACAAGTTATGGTTCACTATGGCTTCTGTTTTCCTCAGCCCAGGGTTTCATCCTGGGGAAGCCATTTATTTTCAACGCTGGTATCTCCTCTGTAGGGTCGCTGGTTAAAATACGGGATGCTAGTTGCATTTGAATTTCAGATAAACAATAATTTTGGTACTCTAAAAATGATTAACTGTGGCTCCTTTATTAGTATAAATATCTCCCTTTTACTGCACGAGATATATTTTTTATCAAAGAGATTGTATTTATTTATCTAACATTTCGATGGAACTGGGCCCCTCACCTCCTCCCTCATGGAGCCTCCAAGGGCTGAAGAGCCTTCAGGCTGAGACCTAGAGACCACCTAAGCCCACCCCCTTCTGGTCAAGAAGAGGAAATAGAAGATTCTAAAACTTCTTAAACTGACCTCCCAGGTTTCTTTGTGATCTTCTCAGAGATAACTTCTCCAGGGAGAAGCAGATAAAAATTTCTCTTTGAAGGTAAATCTAACTGAAGGCAGGGATGATTGAACCGGACACTACGATCTATCCTGATTATCAAACATGTAGATGCCAGAAGCGTTTCCGTGGGACAGACAGCTGCCTCTGCTCACCAGCTCTCTGTAACGATCGTGAACAAACCAGACAAAACACCACCAGAACCAGGCAACCGGAGCCTTCTCATCTCTGAGCACTTAGAGTCGCATAATTACATAATGTAAATATCTGTGTTTTCTGATGGTCTTAGGCTCTACAGCAACGGTTCTCAACTTGTGGGTCGTGACAAGATTGAAAACTGCTAGCAAGGTCGCCTAAGACCATCGGAAAACAGATATTTACATTATGATTCATTAACAGTAGCAAAATTACAGTTATGAAGTAGCAACGAAAATAATTTTAAGATTGGGGGTCACCACAACATGAGGAAAACTGTATTAAAAGGTCACAGCATTAAAAAAGGTTGAGAACCACTGACTTAGACTAAATGGCCACTAAGTTCTCCTTCCTCATAACATACGAGGGACCCATTCCTGTCAAATCCCGTGGGTTTCCAGTTAACGTTTTGGATTGTCCTGTGCAAGGACATCCTGAACTAGAGCATCCTGGATAATCATCCCTGGAAATGGCAAGGGAGAGACAGAACAGAAAAAGGGGTGTTCCTCCTATTAGGGGAGACAGGGGAAGCCTTTCTGGGAAGGAGGGAAACGTAAATTGAGGCCTACACGAGGAGTCAGCCATAGGAAGATGGAGAGAGATTTCAGACAGAGAGAAGAAGCAGTGGGAAGGCCCTGAGGCAGAATAATAGAACGTGACTTGGTCTGGGTTCTCAGGACTGAGGCTCATTCATGAGATTTTGCTCAAAAGTCCGGAAGGATACAAGTTCTTGGTGTCCAAGGATTTGAGGGAAGCAGTTTCAAGTTGAACCTTGGGGCAATGCCCAGTAAGTCTCACAAAGGCCCATGACAGGTATTGTTTTGAACCTGGGCTCTCCAGCTGGGCCCCTGGATATTGGCAGCAAGACCAATGAGGAGGGAGGTACTGACTTGGATCTCAGGGGAAGGGGAAGCTTCCGGTCTCAGTCCATTCCCCTGGTGCCGAGTTCTAATTCAGGGGCCTTGAGTACCCAAGCATTATTCCAGCATGGAGGCTGCAGAGCAGCTGGTATTACACCCCCACCCCACCCAGAAGGGGCTACAGGACCAGCCCCAGCACACTGGGGACACAGTGACCTGTCTGGGACATACTCTCCAGTGCCTCTGCTCCTTGGAGTTCAGCAAGAAACTCCTGATCAGATTGTACAAGGGCATCTCTTTGGGCCTTTTAGTGGTTTGCAGTCCTGTCAGGGTTAGGTGCCCACAATTGGCTGGTGTGGCTTCTTCCAATAGGGTTCCCAAGGAACCTCAGCCTGAAAATCCTACCACATCCTGTTTCCTGGAAGTGCCCCGAAGTTCCCTTTGACTAGGTTCCTAGTCACTGTCCTTGGACTGGCCTAGAACTCAGGCTCTATTCTAGGACCAACCCAAGCCAGGCCCTACCTGCCCTCACCCTGCACACTTCCTAGTGACTTGTGACAGCATAGTGCCCTACGCCCACCCCCCAGGCTGACAGCAGGGGCTCTAGAGTCCCAACTGCCTGCACATCATCTCTTCAATCTGTGTCACTTGGGGCAAATCATAAATCTCTTGGAGCCTCATTGCCTGCATCAAAAAGTAGGGTTAAGAAAAGCATCGACTCCTGAGGTTAATGGAGTGAGTGCAAAGAGATCATGCTCACCACGTGTTGACACAGTATCTGGTACAGAGTAAGTTTAGCATCATAGTGTGAACCGTACTAGGAGGCTGCCTGACCCATTACTTACCCCTTTGGCCCAGCTCAACTTGCCTTGAGTTTATTAGTGACTGCCACCTCCCCTGTCCCAGCTCCTGGGTTAGAGCTTGCGCCTAGTCACACCTGGCGGGCCACTCGCTGGCGCTCTGCTGCCACCTGGTGGGGCTGGCCTTGCACCACAAGCCCCTCTGATGAAGCCGCGGTGAGGGCGAGGCACTGATTGCAGACAGGCCTCTTCAATCTTTGCAAAACATTCCGCTCACAGTGCTTGGGGCCAGGGCCCCCTTTACTCATAGTCCTTGGGACTTAGAACCTTCTTCAGTGCTGGTCACTGTACTTAGATCGTCACAGCCTCCGGGTCTGCCTCCAAGAAGTCCAGGCTGGGCCCACTGCCCTCACTCTCCCCACTTCCAGTGACTTCCTCTTCCCCATCCCCACTCCCCCTCCTCCCTCCCCCTAACTCCCCATCCCTCCTACCAGGGGCGCTGAAGTCCAAGCTGCCTGCAGTTCATCTTTTCAATCAGTGTGATTTTGGGGTGTGTTAGGGTCCCCAAGTAGGAATGTGGGAGGCCAAAAGTGGTAAGGGATTATAAATTTATTATGTCATCTGGGGACCAGATGGGCTGAGCCCCCAAATGATGCCCTACCCAGCGAAGAGGAGTCAGAGATTTTGAAGGACTCTAGGCGGGCTTTTCCGGGCAGGCGGAGAATTCTCTGGGCCAGTGGTCAGCAAACTCTTTAGTCAACAGAGCCAAATATCAACAGTACAATGATTGAAATTTCTTTTGAGAGTCAAATTTTTTAAACTTAAACCTCTTCTAATGCCACTTTTTCAAAGTAGACTCGCCCAGGCCGTGGTATTTTGTGGAAGAGCCACACTCAAGAGGCTAAAAAGCTGAAACCAGTTTGGCTCAGTGGATAGAGCGTCAGCTTTCAGACTGAAAGGTCCCGGGTTCCATTCCGGTCTAGGGCATGTATCCTGGTTGAGGGCACATGCCCAGTAGGGGGTATGCAGGAGGCGGCTGATCGATGTCTCTCTCTCTCATCCATGTTTCTAACTCTCTATCCCTCTCCCTTCCTCTCTGTAAAAAATCAATACAAAAATATTTTTTTTAAAAGAAAAAGAGGCCAAAGAGCCGCATGTGGCTCGAGAGCCACAGTTTGCCGACCACGACTCTGGGCGGTCAGGATCCTGGGAATCCTGGGAAGGTCAGCAAAGGAAAGATAATGGTCTTAGCAAGTGTGATGTGATCAAAGAAAAAGGGAATATCTGTTGTGAAGTGGCCTAGAGGTCCGTTCCCAGGGGGTATCGATTCAACTCTTTGATCAGAGCTAACAGTGAGTTCTTGCTCCTTCACACACACCCCAACAGAAAATTCTAGAATGTGATCAATGAAGGACATTGCTCTCAGTGGGGCTGATGCTGCTGCCCCTTCGTGGGAGACGTGGAACAAACAGAACTGGCTGTGTAGGAGGCAGAGAGGACAGGTAGGCACATCTGTGGCCGGCTGCAGGGTCCTGGACTGACAAAATGGCCTTTGGCCCCAGCTCCTGCTACACCTGTGTGATCTTGGGCAAGAACCTCTCTGAGCTTCAGCAGCCTCATCTACAAAATGGCAAGAAATAACAATTACAAAATTGCCGTAAAAATTAGGTGAGAAATAATATCTAAAAGCATGCATCGCAGGGCTTGGCAAGTTGCTGAGGTTTGAGAAAAGCGGATACCACTGAGGGTCTGCTGTGAACCCGCCGGCAGCCTTGCGAGGGAGGGATAGCAGCTCACCCCCTCAGCTCCTCCGTCAGCAGTGGCTCAGCCAGGCTGCTGCTCCTCACTCAGCTGAGTTACCGCCTGCGGAGCCCAGGGAGTGGGGCAGAGCAGCTCCGAAGGTGGAGGCAGTGGTGAGATGGAGACAGACAGAATGAAGTCTGTCCACCGGGGCGCCTACCCGGAAAGCCCAGCAGCCAGGGGGCACCTGGAGGACAACAGGAGCCCCTCCTCCCTGAGACACAAGAGCAAGAGTGGCTTCTGCTGCCTCAGCCTGGGTTCCCGGGAAGGAGCTGGGGGACGCCGTCACTTCCCACTCCAGTAGGAAAGTCGTCCCAGGAGAACTACCCTGTTACCCCGAAAATAAGACAGTGTCTTATATTAATTTTTGCTCCCAAAGATGAGCTAGGTCTTATTTTCAGGGGATGTCTTATTTTTCCATGAAGAAGAATATGGTACACATTTATTGTTGAACAAAAAAAAGGCAATTTATTACCTGTATACGGTATAGTAGTAGTTGTCATCACAGACCAGCTCACTGATTGGCCACAGTGCAGCCAGAGCTGTTCAGGCAGTGCGAGATCTCTTTAAATCAGGAGTCAGACGCCTTACGGTAGCTTCGGGAGCCTTATATTTCCGGTGAGGCCTTGTGTTCCGGGGAGGCCTTATTATTGGGGAGGTCTTATTTTGGGGGGGATGCCTTATATTATAGCAAGAGGCAAAACTGGAAGTAGGTCTTATTTTGGGGGAATGTCTTACTTTTGGGGAAACAGGGTAGCATTGCCCTCCCCCGCCCCCCCGACACACACACACACACACACACAATTGCTGGTGCAGTGAACACGATGCCCAGGTTCCCACGCTGCTCCCGGGACAGAGAAGAGCACCAGTAAATCAGAGACAGGACTTAAACCGCCCAGGGCCGCTCTGACCAGTGTCTATGAAGAAGGGTGGGCCTGCAGGACTGAATTTAAAAGGACTTTGGAGATGGAAAATAGCAAGGGGTCAACCTCAGTGCCCACTATAATGTCACCCCCAATTCCTGCCCAGGATACAGCGGGAGTATTGGCTCTTCTTGGGGTCGGAGGCATGGGAGAGGTTTCTCGGAGGAAGAAGAGCCTCCTTGGAGTCTGGAGAGGTAAGCAGGGCTCACAGGCGTGAGGTGGGAGGGGGGCAGTCCAGTCAGAACTTAGGGCGAGAGGGGAAGGGGACTCCAAGTGGAGCGAGGGCTCAGAGGCGACACACCACCCAGCAGGTTTGGAGAATGGCCAATAGCTCTGTCTCAGCTGGAGCTCAAAGTACCAGGAAGAAAGTGCTGACACGAGTCCTGGGCCTGAATCTCAAGGCTCTGGGAGCCCATGCAGAGGCTGTTGGACTTCCTCTGCAGGCTGGGTGAGTTACAGAAAGGTTTTTAGCAAGGAAAAAAAAATGGGGATGACCAGACTTGGGGTCATGAAAAGATCTTCTTCCCAGGGGTGTGAGGCTTACACGTGTGCTCGTGTGGGAAAACATTTTGTAAACGGTCCATCATATTGACAGGCGCTCTAGGAATGCAGCTGCTTGTCCTTAAACGGCAGGGCGTTGGATTGGCGGCATGGAGCGATGAGTGGGAGAAAGCCTGGGCTTTGGATTCTGGTTCAAATGCTGGCTACAGCAAGGACTGGTTGTGTGTCCTAAATTACCTAAGACACTCAGCCTCAGTTTCTTCATCTGCAGAACCGAAACACATTATCCGTGTCTCAGGGAGGCTGTGGGGTGAGGGTTCATGTGCCTGGCATGGAGCAAGCTCTTGTGGCAGGGTTCTTTGATTGCTAGCAACAGAAACGCAACTCAGGCTACCTGAGGATATACGGGAGGTTCTGAAGGTGTCCCACAGAACTAACCAAAAAAAAAAGTCTGAGCAAAGCAGGTCTGAAGAAGGAATAGAACTGAGTGGGCCTGTGGACACAGGTAGAAGGAATTAATGGGTGATCTTTCAGTTGTTGCTATTAGAAAGTAATCAGCTCTAACCACGTTCATCCTTGTTTGTCTGCGTACAATAATTAGTTTCCTTGGAGAACCTTGTTTGCGTGGCTTGGGCCTCGTGCCAAATCCTTGCCCGGGCATGGAATGGCCTGCAGCAGGGGTGCAGGGAGTGTGCTATTTAACACTCACTCCAGGATGATGAAACAGGGAAGGAGAAATTTTCAGAGGGAATAAAGAAGGAAGGGATGCAAGAGAGACAAAGAAGAGCTGTGCTCTACAGCGTTCAGCAAATGGTGGCCAGCGAGTTACAGAGGGCTCATAGGCACCAGACTAAATGTTACCGTGTAGTTGGAAGCTGTGAGGATTAGGCAATTGTGGCATATTGTGTGCCAAGAGGTAAAGAATAGTATATGACAGTGGTCAGCAAACTCATTAGTTAACAGAGAGGCAAACTGTGGCTCGAGAGCCGTATGTTTCTCCCTGAGCAGTCTCCATGGTCTTTGCTGCTTTCTGAGAGAGAAAATCCTGCAGGAGCCTGTGCAAGGCTGCCAGGTGCTCCTAGGCAGCACCGACTGAAATGTAGGAGGCTGACAGCAGAACCCATCTACCCCAAGCGTCTCTACCTGGGCCTTTTCCATGAGAGATACAGGAGTGAAATAGAAGCCAGGGGTTCAAGTCCTGTCTTTATAGGTTGTTTGTTTTGTTTTGTTTAATTATGTGACCTTGGACAAGTTACCCAACCTTTTTTAGCCTCAGTTGGCTCCACGGTAAAATGGGGATAATAATTTTTTAAATGTAGGATTATCCTTATTTGTTTAGTTCCTTCCAGGTTGCAAAGCAAGACCCACAAATGGCTTCAGATGAGGCAGAGAAAGGCATGATTAGGAAGAGCAAGACGTTTTCAAGGCTGAGCTCATTGCTGCTTTGTGGAGCTCCAGGGCAAGCCCGTCTTCATTGAGGAGGTGGCGGCCACTGTAGCGACCAGTCTGCTCCTTCTGACACTTCTTGTTGCTTCTTTGTCCCTCTCACAGTTAAAGGGCCTCATTGAGCTGGTTTGTTCCTATCCTAAATGGAACACGCCCGTGGGGCAATGTCTTTGCCCCGGTGTCCTTAGCTCTCTCTGTTTCAGGAAGGTCCCCTGGC
Source organism: Lasiurus cinereus (assembly GCA_011751065.1). NCBI lineage: Eukaryota > Metazoa > Chordata > Mammalia > Chiroptera > Vespertilionidae > Lasiurus > Lasiurus cinereus. Next base: position 73,108 of record JAAGEH010002203.1, on the reverse strand, counting down.
TCTGCCAGTGGCGAGGAGGCTGAGCAAAGTCTCTGGAGGAACAGCTAAAGGCTGAGTGTTCGTTTCTCAGTGCTGGGCTGTGATGTCGCACAGGCTGGGTGGCTGGAACCACAGGAGTTTATTGTCCCAGTTCTGGACGCTACACCTCTGAAAGCAAGGTGTCGTCCGCACTCCCTTTGAACCCTGGGGGAGAACCCTTCCTGGCTTCTTCGGCTTCTGGTGTTTGCATCCCTTGACTTGTAGAAGCATCATTCCAATCTCTGCCTCGGTTGTCCCACATCTGTCTTCTCTGTGTCTGTCTTCACATGGTGTTGACCTCGCTGTGTGTGTGTCTGTGTCTCCTTATAAGGACACCAGTCATATCAGATTAATGACTCACCCTACTCCCAAAGGACTTCATCTTAACTAACTACGTCTGCCATGATCCTGTTTCCAACTAAGGTCATGTTCCAAGGTGCTGGGGGTTAGGATTTTATGTGAGCCTTTGGGGATACAATTCCACAGAGAACAGAGTTTCACAGACTGCCCAGCACCTACCCAGCGGGGTTATGGTGATACATGAGATGATATACATACAGTGTCTACCATAATGTCGCAGAAAATAAAATTGTTTTCCCATAGTTCAGTGGTCCTTAAAGTGCAGTCTCAACAAGCAGCCTCAACACTCTCCAGCCCGCGCCTCCCCAAGAGCTGCTGAATCAGAAACTCAGATAGGAATCCCCCACCCTGTCTGCTTTAACAAGTCCTCCAGGTGATGCTCACACAAGCGAAAGTTTGAGAACCATTGGTTTTATTCCGTTATTTGGCCTGGGCAGCAGCGAGGCTGATGGGGAAAAGCCCTGGAAAAACCCATCGCAGGTTGGGAGCCACCCCCAGCTTCCCGGGAAAGCTGTCTGAGCAGCCCAGGCCTGGACCGCCCATTCCTTAGAGGCCAGGCTGTCCCTTAAGCTGCCCCTCCCTGGCCTTGGGCCAGTCCATCCTGGCATGTTGACACACTCGGTGTTGGGCCAGGTGTGGTCTGCTAGACTGTGTGTTGGTGGGAACATTCTCGACCTCACAATTGGGGGTAGTAGCTCTAAGGACAGGGGCACGCCCGCCCTTCCACCAGACGTCAACCCAGCCCTGCCCACTCCTCTCTTCGGGATGGCGAGGCTGGGCTAATGAATTTCAGGTGGTTAAGTCCTCTCCTCTGAGGGCAGAGGCAGAGACATGGAGAAGTGAGAGACCCACCCAGGGCACACAGAGGTCTGTGGCCAAGTCCAGCCCAGAGCCCAGTGTTCCTGGTGCCTCTGAAGAGTTCTTCCCACTTGTGTTGCAAGTCCCACCCTGGCTGTGCGTTTGCTGGTGTCCTGACATGCTTAGACAAGTAACTGACGTGCTGGTTCTAAACTAAGCAGGGCCACCATCTTTGATGGAAAACAGCTAAACGGGTGGCTGTCTTTTGGCATCAGAATCGGTGGCAGGAGGGATGCACCTCTGAGGGCAGAGGGTGCCTGAGGTGAACCCAGAAGGCGCTCCAGGCTCCCTTTCCCATCCCACTCCCCATGACAGCCTGTGTTCTCTGGCCCCATCTCAGTTCTCCTGAGCATGGGACTTGGAAGATTTACTCTCCAGCCTGGAATTTCCCCATCTGTGGCTAACAGAGCACAGACATAGAGAGGAAAGCCATGAATCCTATATCCCTTCCTCCTCTCCCTCCCCCCTACTCCTCCACCCTCCCCCTCCCCCGCCCCAAACACACACAGGCTGCTTCAAGCAGGAAAGGCAGGGACAGATGGCAGCAGGTCGAGGGGCTGCAGCCTCTGGTCCAGGGCTCTGCTGCAGCACCACCGGTGGGCGTCTGGAATGTCCAGCACCTCCTGTGCCCACCGGGCCTGGTGGCTGCTGGCTCCTGGCCTTGGAGTTGATGCTTCCTGTGATCAAAGGCCTCCTTCCCTCCCTCACTAGGTCTCTCTGGCTTTCTTCTTTCCTCCAGCCTCCCTGAGAGCTAAACACCCAACTTCTGGACAGGAGGCTGTTTCATGGGCCGTGTGGGCCTTCCTCTTCTCCTCTCCCCACCCCAGGGAGTGCCAGGCCTGGGCACCCCTCATCCAGGCCTGGGCCAATTACAGCACAGGCTCCAAGGAGGATCCCACCTCCCCTTTTTTCCCTGAGGGAGCAATGACCCTGAGTCACTGAGTCGTCCTTCCTCCTCCCCCAGTCACAACGGTGAGTGTAGAAGCACACGACATGGGGACTGGTGTGAGTGTGAGTGTTGTGTGTGTGGGTTTTACTTCAGGGATCTGAAATCTTACCTTCATTTAGTCCTTTTCTAACACTCTTCCTTTCTTTAGATCCGAATTTCCTTCCTTTATCACTGTCCTTCTCTCGGAAAAACTTCTCTTAACATTCTGTGCCAGGTCTACTGACAACACATCCAATTTCTGTTTGTCTGAGAAAGTCATTTCTCCTTCACCTTTGCAGGATCATTTCACAGACACAGAATTCTAAGTCTGTTTTTTGTTCTCAAAAATGTGTCACTCCACTCTCTTCTTGCTGTCATGGTTTCTCAGAAGATGGATGTAATTCCTGTCTTTGCCCTTCTATTGGTAAGGTGTGTATCCCCCCCCACCCCCACCCTGCCCCCGGCTTCTTTCAAGATTTTTTCTTAATCTTTTATATTCTGCAACCTGCATATGATATACGCATAGGTATAGGGTTGTTTATGTGCTTTCTGTTTGGTTGTTTTGGGTGAGGTTTTTATCTGTTTGTTTGTTTGTTGCATTTATCCTGATTGGGATTATTCTCCGAGCTTCCCGGATCTGTTGTTAATTTGGGGAAATTCTCAGGTATATTTCTTCAACGATTTCTTCTATTTCCTTTATCTCTTTCTTCTCCTTCTGGTGATATTTTTAACAATAACATAAGAGGTCTTTCTCCCCTTTAAAATGTTGTATTGATGGATGAGTTACTGTGTGTCCAACATGAGAAAGACTATTAGACTTACAAGCACTATTCCAGCCTCCCCCTCGGCCTTTGCCTGTAGAATGCAGTGAGGACCTGGGGATGGGGGGGGGGGGAAGGGGGAAGGGAAACCCCCATTCCCCCAAGAAGATACGTATGGTTAAACTTGTCTCCAAGTCCAGTGGCTGGCCGTGTGGGAAACCAGCCCCTCCCCAGGTTTTAGTGCTCTCCCTGCATCACTCCCAGGCTTCTGCCCGTGCTCTCCAGGTCCGCTGCCCAGATTCTTCCTCACGTTGCTTCAGAAGCAAAGACAAGCATCTTCTGTGGTTCTCACGGGTCAGAGCACTTCTAACTGTTTAGGAGCAAAGGATGCTGATGCCTGCCACTTAGTAAAAAATGTACCCAAAGTAAGATGAGTTGATAGATGAATATAAGAATACACAGATGATTACATGTGGAGTACATTCAGTAAGATGTAATGGGAACATTGATGGCTGTTTGATGTTTAAAGCATCCCTGTATATTTGAAAATGTTCACGGTCCAATTTGGGGATGGAGGAGTCCAATATACCAAGCATCTTATGATGTTTGTAACCTGAATGAAAATGGAAGGGGTTGGAAGAAAGGTATCACAGGCACCCCGCCTTCTGGAGACTTGCTCATTCTGTTCCCTCTCTCTGTTCCCTCACTTGTGGTAAACCCAGCAAAATGCTGCCCCTCTTCTAACAGGGTAGCTTCATCAACCCCACAAGGCTCCTTAGAGCCCCACTCCCTCCTTTCTGTAGAATCGCTAAAGAAACACCGTGCTTTGCCTGAAAGGCACCTGAGAGCAGTCTTCTCTGTCTCTTCCGTAAAGCCACCTGCCCCACTTGACCCACCTGCCTGGAGTAGAACCAGATTTCTCCTCAATCTCGCCTCTGCTTCTCTCTAGAACACTGGCTAGTGTAGGAGCATGGGGATTTACACTTTTCTCACTTTCATGAAACTGCTAGACATTGGCTAAGTTTAAGACATCACAGGACCTGTACCTCAAACAATCTTTTCTGTTTCAATGGGATCTACATCAATTTTCTATGGTAATTAACAAATTACCATAAACGTGGGAGCTTAAAACAACAGAAATTTATTCTCTCCCAGGTCTGGAGGCCGAAAGTCCAAAACTAGTTTTGCTGGGTTGAAATCAAAGCGTTGGCAGGGTCACCCTCCTACTGGAGGCTCCAGGGAACAATCCCTCCCTTGAGTCTTCCATCCTCTGGTGGCTGCCAGCATTCTTTGGCTTGTGGCTTCACCACTCCCATATCTGCCTCTGTGACCACGCTGCCTTGTCTTCTGTCTATAGTCTAATCTCCCTCGCCTCCCTCTTACATGGATATTCCTGATTGCATTTAGGGTCCTCCTAGATAATCCATGATAAACAATCCATCTCAAAGTCCTTCATTTCACACATCTACAGACACCCTTTTTACATATATGGTAAGATTCATAGGTTCCAGGAACTAGGACTAGGGTATCTTTGGTGGCAATGGTGTAGCTACCACAAGACTGTGTACATTCATTATTGTTTTTACCCATGAGGCAAGTATTATTATCCCCACACTAAAAATAAGAAAACTAAGCCTCAGAGAAATCATTATCTAAGGTCACATAGTTACCAGAGAAGTAGACCATTGCATTGAACTCAGTCTTGTGATCTTGAACTTAGCATCCTTGACTTATATAGGATGAATTTGCACCAGTAGCTCTTAATAAAGGATTATCATTAACAAATACTATAATCACACTGGTGTGGTTACCATTGGGCTTGCATGATACCTCCTTCAGTCTTCACTTCTCCTCATTATGTCTTGAAGTCCTGGAATCCTATCTAATAAAAGAGTAATATGCAAATTGACCATCACTCCAACACACAAGATGGCTACCCCCATGTGGTCAGAGATGGCTGTCCCATGTGGACACAAGATGGCTGCCACAAAATGGCCAGCAGGGGAGGGCAGTTGGAAGGGACAAGGCCTGTAAGGGAGGGCAGTTGTGGATGATCAGGCCTGCAGGGGAGGGCAATTAGGGGTAATCAGGCTGTCAGGGGAGCAGTTAGGCATCAATCAGGCTGTCAGGGGAGTGGTTAGGGAATGATCACACTGGCAGGCAGAAGTGGTTAGGGCAGGCGAGTAGTTGGGAGCCAGCAGTCCTGGATTGTAAGAGGGATGTCCAACTGCAGTCAGACATCCCTAGAGGGGTCCCAAATTGGCAAGGGTGCAGACTGGGCTGCAAGACACACATCCCCGTGCATGAATTTCATGCACCAGGTCTCTAGCTGGAAAATATTTGAATTATAGGTCTTCAGAGATCTATTGGGTTTGACTCATCATTCTTTTTATTTTTTCAATCCCAGTTTATATTCAATATTATTTTGTATATAGCATAGGGGTTAAATAATCATCTACTTTACAAATTGATCCACCCAATATTTCAAGTATCCACCTGGCACCATACAGTTATTACAATATTATTGACTACATTACCTGTGCTGTACTTTACATCCCCATGACTATTTTGTAAGTACCAATTTGTATTTCTTAATCCCTTCACCTTTTCACCCAATCTCCTCCCCTATGGCAACCATCAGTCTATTCTCCGAATCTATGAGTCTGTCTGTTCCTTTATATTGTCCTTTAGAGTCTACATTTAAGTGCAATCATATGGTATTTGTCTTTCTCTGACTGATTTATTTCACTTTGCATAATACCCTCTAGGTACATATATGCTGTCACAGATGGTAAGATTTCATTTTTTTATAGCCAAGTAATATGCCACTTTATATATGTACCACCACTTTTTATCCATTCTCCTATTGATGAGCACTTGAGTTGCTTCCATATCTTGGCTATGGTAAATAATGCTACAATGAACATAGGGGTGCATATATTCCTTTGAATTGGTGTTTTGCGTTTCTTTGAATATATACACAGAAGTAGGATCACTGGGTCATAAGACAATTGTTGGGTTATAAGGCAATTTTATTTTTTTACTTTTTCTGAACCTTTAATACTGTTTCCATAGTTGTACCAATCTGTATTCCACCAATGGTGCAAAAATGTTTCCTTTTCTTTATATCCTCACCATCACTGTTTGTTGATTATTGATGATAGCCATTCTGATAGGTGTAAAGTAATATTGCAGTGTGATTTTAATTTGCATTTCTCTGATAATTAATGATACTGAGCATCTTTTCACATGTCTATTGGCCATCTATATGTCCTTTTAGAAAAAAGTGTTTATTCAGGTTTTCTGTCCATTTATATATTGGGTTGTTGTTTTTTTGGTATTCAATTGTATGAGTTCTTTATAACTTTTGGATATTAACCCTTTATCAGATGTATCATTGGCAAATATTCTCTTCCTGTATTTTTTTGTTGATAGTTTTCTTTGCTGTGCAAAAATATTTTAGTTTGATATAGTCTTCTTTTATTTTTTTGTTTCCCTTGCCCCAGGTGATATATCAGAAAAAAACATTGCTATGAAAATGTCCAAGATTTTACTGTCTATGTTTTCTTGGAGTATTATGGTTTTTGAGTCTTACATTTAAGTCTTTAATTCATTTTGATTTTATTCTTATATATGGTATAAGGTTTATTTTTTTATACTGTTTTGTTATTTTGCATGTATCTGTTCAATTTTCCCAACACCATTTACTGAATAGACTGCTTTAATTCCATTGTATGTTCTTACTTCATTTGTAAAATATTAATTGACCATGTATACATGGTTTTTTCCCTGAGCTCCCTATTCTGTTCCAACTATCTGTTTTTATGCCAGTGCCATGCTGTTTTTATTACTAGAGCATTATAGTACAGTTTGATATCAGGTAGTGTAATACTTCCAATGTTATTATTCTTTTTCAAGATTGCTGTGGCTACTTGGGGTCTTTTGTGTGATTCCATACAAAGCTTTTAATTATTTGTTATAGTCCTGTGAAAAATTTCATGGGCATTTTGAAAGGAATTGCATTAAATCTATAGATTGCTTTGAGTAATATGGACATGTTAATTCTTTCTATCCATGAGCACAGTATATGCTTCCATTTATCTGTATCTTCTTCAATTTCTTTTTTCACTATCTTATAATTTTCTAAGTACAGGTTAAATTTAATTTTAGTATGTTATTTTGTTTTACTTCTGATGCAATTATAAATGGGATATTTTTCTTAGTTTCCCTTTCATTTTTAGATTTTAATAAATCTTTATTGTTCAGATTATTACAATTGTTTCTCTTTTTTCCCCCCATATCTCCCCTCCACCTGGTCCCACCCCACCCTCTCCCCTTACCTTCTCCCCATTGTCCTCATCCATAGATGTATGATTTTTGTCCAGTCTCTCCCTGCACCCACCCCTCACCTCTTTCCCCCTGAGAATTATCAGTCCACTCCCTTTCTATGCCCTGATTCTATTATATTCACCAGTTTATTCTGTTCATCAGATTTTCAATTCACTTGATTTTTAGATTCACTTATTGATAGTTATGATTTGTTCATAATTTTTACTTTTACCGTTTTCTTCTTTTTCTTAAAGAATACCTTTCAGTATTTCATATAATACTGGTTTGGTTTTTTTCTTATCTGTGAAGCTCTTTATCTGCCCATCAATTCTGAATGATAGCTTTGCTGGGTAGAGTAATCTTGGTTGTAGGATCTTGCTATTCATCACATTGAATATTTCTTGCTATTCCCATCTGGCCTGCATAGTTTCTGTTGAGAAATCAGCTGACAGTGGAATGTGTGCTCCCCTGTAGGTAATTAACTGTGTTTCTCTTGCTGCTTTTAATATTCTCTCGTTGTCTTTTGCTCTTGGTATTTTAATTATGATGGGTCTTGGTGTGGTCCTTTTTGGATTCCTTTTGTTTGGGGTTCTGTGTGCTTCCTGGACTTGTAAGTCTATTTCTTTCACCAGGTGGGGGAAGTTTTCAGTCATTATTTCTTCAAATAGGTTTTCAGTATCTTACTTTGTCTCTCCTTCTGGAACCCCCATAATTCTGATGTTGGTATGCTTAAAGTTGTCCCAGAGGCTCCTTACACTATCTTCACATTTTTTTGTTCTTTTTTCTTTTTTCTTTTCCAGTAGAGTGTTTTTTGCTTCTTTGTATTTCAAATCTTTGACTTGATTCTTGCGATCCTCTATTCTGCTATTAGGTTTCTATATAATATTTTTTATTTCAGTCAGTGTATGTTTAATTTTTAGTTGGTTCTTTTTCATCTACTCTTGGGTCTCGCTAAATTTATCCATTTTTTCTAGGAAATTCTTAAAAAACATAACCATGGTTTTGAACTCTATATTCAGTCTTTTGTTTTCCTCCATTCCTTTTGTTTGTGATCTGTTCTTTAGTTTCTGCATATTTCGCTGTTTCCCTGAGTTGGTAGAGTAGCTTTGTGTGCTAGCTGTCCTATGTGGCCCAGTAACTCTGTCTTTCCTTTTACCTGAGGTGGACACTCTTGGTGCACTCCTTTTTGAATTGTGTGTACGGTCTTGTTGTAGTTAATTCTTTTTGTTTGTTTGTTTTGTTTTAAATATATTTTATTGATTTTTTACAGAGAGGAAGGGAGAGAGACAGAAAGTCAGAAACATCGATGAGAGAGAGACATCGATCAGCCGCCTCCTGCACGTCCTGCTGTGGAGATGTGCCCGCAAGCAAGGTACATGCCCCCAACCGGAATCAAACCCGGGACCTTTCAGTCCGCAAGCCAACGCTCTATCCACTGAGCCAAACCGGTCTCGGCTAATTCTTGATTGTTGTTGGTATCACCGGAGAGGATTGACCTCCAAGCCAATTGGTTGTGAGGATCAGCTGTGTCTGCTTATGCAGGCTTGCCTCCAGATCTCTGCCTTGTGCGTGTGCGAGCTCTGGAACTCTTGCCTTTCGGTTCCCCTGAGTTTCCGTGCACTCTAGGAACCTGCAGTATGAGTCTGGGTCCCCAAGGTCTCATCCGTAACTGGGGTTCAGTGCCGTTGGACCTGGATTTCAGTGCTGTTGTGAGGTTTTGTTTTTCTCTTGCTAGAGGAAGCTAGGCATAATCAGCAGTCAGCGGTCTGTGTGTACACTTTCACGCACACTTTCGTGAGCCCCCAGACTTCTGTCTTTTGCAACTCCTCTAAGTTTCCATGCACTCCTTCCTTTTCACAACAGTCCAGACATCCCCTGTGAGTCTCACCTGGAGCTGGGGTTAAGTGCAGTTGGGATTTTCTGTCTCCCTTCTGCTAGAGGAAGCCAGCTAGACCCTCCTCCGCCCATCTTCTCCACGAGCATGTCTCCGTACCTCAGCTTTTTACAGCTCCTCTGAGTCTTCGTGAGTCCCTCTTTACTTCTAGTTGTAGAATTTTCACTAGCCAGCTTTCCTGTGGTTCTGAATGATGTCTGTTCTTTTAGTTGTAGTTTTGAAATTGTTGTGTGAGGCAGCAGCTTAAGTGTTCATCTTGGTTTCTCCTCCCTTAGTTTCCCTTTCTGATTGTTACTTAATTATTGCTGTATGAAAATACAACTGATTTCTGAATGCTTATTTTTTATCCTGCCACTTTACTGAATTCATTTCCCAGTTCTAGTAGTTTTTTAGTGGAATCTTTAGGGTTCTCTATATACAATATTACACCTTCTATAAGTAATAACAGTTTTACTTCTTCCTTTCCAATTTGGAGGCCTTTTATTTCTTCTCTGATTGGTGTAGCGAGGAATTCCAGTACTATCTTGAAAAGAGTGATGAAAGTGAACCTCTTGGTCTTGTTTCTAATCTTAAGGAAAATGCTTTTAGTTTTTCCTTATTGAGTATGATGTTGGCTGTGGGTTTGTCATATATGGCATTTAGTATGTTGAGGTATGCTTCCTCTATTTCCACTTTGCTGAGAGTTTTTATCATAAATGGATCCTGGATTTATCAAATGCTTTTCTGAATCTATTGATATAATCATATGATTTTTATCCTTCATTTTTTTAAAGTGGTATATCACATTAATTGATTTGCACATATAGTACCAATCTTGCATCACAGGGATAAAAAGCCTATTGATCATAGTGTATGTTTGCTGAGTTCAGTTTTCTAATATTTTGCTGAGGATTTTTCCATTTATGCTCATTAGGGATATTGACCTATAACTTGCTTTACTTGGCTTTGGAAATAGGATAATGTTCGCCTCATTAAATGAGCTTAGAAGTCTTTTCTCCTTTTTAATTTTTCGGAGTACTTTGAGAATAGTAGGTGTTATTTTTCTTTGAATGTTTGGTAAAATTTACCTGTGAAGCCATCGAGTCCAGGACTTTTGTTTGTTGGAAGTTTTTGTTTTTATTACTGCTTGATTTTGTTATTTGTAAAGGGTCTGTTCGGGCTTTCTGTTTGTTTGTTTGTTTGTTTTCAGATTCAGTTTTGGAAGATTATATGTTTCTAGGAATATGTTTATTTGTCCAGATTGTGCAGTTTGTTAGCATGTAGTTGTTAATAATATTTTCTTACAATTTTTTGTATTTCTGTAGTGTCAGTTTTATTTCTTCTCTTTCATATCTGATTTTATTTGAGTCCTTTTTCTTCCTGATGAGTCGGGTTAAAGATTTATCATCTTGTTTATCTCTTCAGAGAACCAGTTCTTGGTTTTATTGATCTCTAATATTATTTTTTTAGACTCCATTTTGTTTATTTCTGCTCTGTTCTTTATTATTTCATTTCTTCTACTAACTTGGGGCTTTGTGTTCTTTTCCTAGTTCCTTTAGTAAATTGTTTATTTGAGATTTTTTAGGTAGGCCTGCAATGCTATGAAAGCAGTTTTATTAGACTGCTTTTGCTGTGTCACAGATTTTGTGTTCTTGTGTTTTCATTTTTCTCAAGGTATCTTTTGATTTCTTCCTTAATAACATTGTTAACCCAATCATTATTTAGTAACATGTTATTTAGCCTCCATGTGTTTGTATGTTTTTTAGTTTTTTTCTTTATAATTGATTTCTGGTTTCATACCATGTGGTTAGAGAAAATGCTTGATATGATTTCAAACTTCTTAAATTTGTTGAAACTTGTTTTGTGGCCCAACATCTGGTTTATCCTAGAAAATGTTTTTTGTGCAATTGAAAAAAAAAATGTATATTTGGCTGCTTTGGAGAGAAATGCTCTGAAAACATCAATTAAATCCATCTGGTCTAATGTGTCAGTGACGGTGCTGTTTTTTATTTTCTGACTGGAAGATCTAGCCATTGATATCAATAGGGTGTTAACATTCACTACTATGGCTGCATTACTGTCAATTCCTGCCTTTATGTCCATCAAGATTTACTTTATATATTTATGTGCTCCTACTGGTATGTTGGGTGCATAAATGTTCACAAGGGTTGTATCTCTCGTTGGATTGATTCCTTTAGCATTGTGTCATGTCCTTCTTCGCCTCTTATTATAGCTTTGTTTTGTTTGTTGTTTGTTTGTTTCATTTTGTTTTAAATATATTGATTTTTTTACAGAGAGGGAGGGAGAGAAGAATAGAGTCAGAAACATCAATGAGAGAGAAACATCGATCAGCAGCCTCCTGCACACCCCCTACTGGGGATGTGCCCGCAACCAAGGTACACATCCTTGATCAGAATCGAACCTGGGACCCTTCAGTCCTCAGGCCAAAGCTCTATCCACTGAGCCACACCAGATTCGGCAATATAGCTTTGTTTTAAAGTCTATTTTGTGTGATACAAGTATTGCTCCTTCAGCCTTTTTTTTCCCATTTACATGAAATACTTTTTCTAACCTTTTACTTTCAGTCTGAAATACCTTTTTCCATTCTTTTACCTCATTCTGAGGTGGCTGTGATTTGGTGGGGCCTGTGTCCCACTTGGGGGAAGCTGAGTGTTGCTTTGTAGGCACCAGGTCCGTGTTGCTATTTCTTTGTAAATGGCCAGTGTGCATCCTGGCAGCTTCTGCTATTGAGCATCTGCCCCCTGGTGGTCAATGTGCATCATATAAACTGGCTGGACAGTCAGAGGGACACTTAGCATATTAGCCTTTTATATATATATAGATGGTCTTATTTCTTATCCATCTAGCTACCCTGTGTCTTTTGATTTACATTTAAAGTGATTTTTTAAAAATATATATGTATTTTTTCTTGATTTCAGAGAGGAAGAGGGAGAGAGAGCTAGAAACACAGTGATGAGAGAGAATCATTTATCAGCTGCCTCCTGCATGCCCCCTATTGAAGATTGAGCCTGCAATCCAGGATTGGTCCTGGATGAGAATCAAACCCAGGACCCTTTAGTCCACAGGCTGATGCTCTATCCAGTGAGCCAAACTGGCCAGAGCTAAAATGATTTTTGATAGGTATGTATTTCTTGCCATTTTATGCTTTATAACCATTTTTCTCTTTTTCTTTTCTTTCTTCTTCTTAAAGAATTTTCTTTAACATTTTCAGTAATACTGGTTTGGTGATAATTAACTTATTTAGCTTTTACTTGTCTGGGAAGCTCTTTATTTCTCCTTCAATTTTGAGTCCTTTTCTTGCTGAGTAGAATAGTCTTGATTGTAGGTCCTTGCTTTTAATCACTTTAAATATTTTGTTCCAATCCCTTGTGGCCTGAAATGTTCCTGCTGAGAAATCAACTGACAGTCTTATGGTAGCTCCCTTTTAGGTAACTGTCTTTCTCTTGCTGCTTTTAAGATTCTTTATTTTCCTTCAGTTTTTAATTTTTTATTTGTTTTTTAATTGTTTTCTCTTTTCTTCTTTATTGATTGAAGTATTACATATATATCCTTATCCCCTCTTGCCCCACCTCCCTGCTTATGCCCTCACCCTCCTGGTGTCTGTGTCCATTGGTTAGGCCAGTGGTCAGCAAACTGTGGCTGTGGTTCATGAGCTGTGGTTTCCTGCCCTGTTGATTAGTGAGTTTGCTGACCACTGGGATAGGATTTAATCACAAGGAACAACAACAACCTGTAATTATTGGAATCAAGAGTCTAGGTCAGTGATCATGAGCCGCAATTTTCTGACCACTGGATTAGGCTTATATGCATACATACAAGTCCTTTGATTATCTCTCCCCTTTACCCCACCCTCTCCTACCTTACCTCTGAGGCTTGACAGTCAGATCAATGCTTCTCTGTCTCTGGATTTGTTTTTGTTCATTAGTTTATGTTGTTCATTATATTCCACAAATGAGTGAGATCATGTGATATTTATCTTTCTCTGACTGACCTATTTCACTTAGCATAATCTTTCCAGGTCCATCCATGCTGAGGCAAATGGTAGGAGTTCCTTTTTACAGCAGTGTAGTATTTCATTGTGTAGATGTGCCACAGTTTTTTAATCCACTCATAAGATTCTATTTTTGTTTTTAACTTTTGCCATTGTAATTTTGATGTGTCTTGTTTTGAGCCTCTTTGGGATTATCTTGTTTTGGACTCTTTGCACTTCTTTTTTCTTTACTAGGTTTGGGAAGATTTTAGTCATTATTTCTTCAAACAGGTCTTCAATTCCTTGCTTTCCTGGTACCACTACAATGAGGATGTTGTTATAGTTGATGTCCCAGAGGTCCCTTAAACTATCTTCATTTTTTTTTAATTCTTTTTTCTATTTCTCTCTCTTTGTTGCTCTGATTGGGTTTTCTGCTACCTTGTCTCCCAAATTTCTGATTTGATCCTGTGCTTCACTAAGGTGTATTCCTTCTAGTATATTCTTTATTTCAGATATATTCTTCTTTTCTGGTTGATTTTTTTTTATGGTTTCTATGTCCTTTTTTATGTTTACTATCTCTTTGTTTAAGCTCTTACTGAGTATATCCATTCTTCCTCTAGGGTCCTTGAGTATCCTTATCATCATTGCTTTGAACTCTGATAGATTGCTTACCTTCATTTCATTTAGTTAGAGATTTCTTCCATTCTTTTATTTGGGGCATGCTTCTTTGTCTCTCCATTGTAGCTGCCTCTCTAATTGTTTCTGTGTATTAAGTATGTCTGCTTTGCCTGCCAGTCTTTCTATGTGGCCTTTTGTGATTGGTGTCTTATGGACTGGCACAGTCCCTCCAAATCACTTTCTAGGTGTTCCAAGGGTTTCTTGTGTGGGTCATGTAAACCCTCCTGTTATAGTTGAACCTTGGTTGCTGTTAGCTCATGTGTAGATGGGGTTAATCCTTGGCAGGCTGGCTGACTATGACGATCAACTTTGACCATACTGTATGAGCTACTGTGTGGGGCTAACCCCAGGAAACATAATTTGCCCCAGCAGTGTCTGGTGCCTGTTGAGATCTCTTTTTGGGCGTGCTGCTTGTGGAGCTAATTGGGTTGTGCTCTGATGTGGTGTGAATCTCACCCCAAAATGTGTTGATTATGGGTCCCCTTGGAAGGAACTCAGGTGCAGGTCAATGTCAGTCACTGCCTGTGAATAGCCCTGGGCTACCTGTTTATAGCTACAAAGCAATGCACAGGTTGTGGCTGCCTCTTCTGTGCCTGGGTGTGCATGGGATTGGCTAAGTGGCACACCAACACTAGCTTCCACCAGCACCAAGCTTCAGGCCAGGTCAGGAAAAGGCCCAAGATACCCCAAGAACCCCTTCCACATGCGGGCTTCCTGTTAGGCTCAGTCACTGAAAGAGCCTCTGGCAGCATGTGAGTTGCATGAAGTAGGTTCTTGGTGAGTCACTAGTTTGGGGTGAGTGGTGTTCACCCTATTGGTACAGACTCGAACTTCACGCCAGTGCCTGAACTGAGGCCACTCTGCAAATGTCTCAGGGCGCACCAAGGCCAGCTGCTACTTGTTGGGTACCTGCAAACCTTTGTGGTGAGATGGGGTTTCTCAGAGTCTTTAGGGTGAGGCCAGCAGAGTTATCAGGTCCCAACAGTTTAAGATTTGGCCATGTGAAGGGAGGGCTCTGCACAAGTGCTGGTCATTGTGCAGGGGGAAATGGCCCTCGCCCTAGAGCTGCATAACTCATTCTCTCCTTTAAAAAAAAATAAAAAAATACACACACACACACACACACACACATATGTATATATATGTACATATATATATACTTATATATATATATATACACATATACATATACATATATATATATATTATTGATTTCAGAGAGGAAGGGAGAGGGAGAAAGATACAGAAACATCAATGATGAGAGAGAACCATTGATCGGCTGCCTCCAGCACACCCCACATTGGGGATTGAGCCCGCAACCAGGGCATGTGCCCTGACCAGGAATCAAACCATGACCTCTGGTTCGTAGGTCAATGCTCAACCACCGAGCAATATGGGCCAGGCTCTCTCCCTCCTTAAGAGCCTTCTAAGAGGGCTCAAGCTGGCCATAAACATCTGACTTCTATGCAGAGCTCAAGCTTGGCAAGGGGTGCCACCAGGAGTTGGGAGGGTGGATCTAGTGGCTCTCCTGTTGGGTGGCAGCACTGGTCAGCCAGGTGAGCTAGTGGCTGGACTGGCTTTACCCCAGAGCCACAGAACTCAGTCTCTGACACCTTCTGAGTTCTCCCTCAAGAGGCCTCCAAGAAAGTCTTCACCTCGGGTCTAGGCAGCTAACTCCTTTGCAGGGTGTGAGCTCAGCAGGCTGGGTTGACAGGTAGTCAGGAGGGTGGGGCTAGTGCATTCCTCCAGGCTGATGGGACATGGAGCAGAGTGCTCCACCCAGGAAAGATAACATCTGTGGCAGTGTGGGAGATAAGCTCACCACAGGGACCCTGGTTGCCATCCCTTCAGTTTTTTCCCTGGAAATACACAGTTGTCTTTCCTTGCGTGACTCCAGTCTGCTCCATCCATACCCTCTCCTTTGGAGCCAGGATGAGTGGCCATGAATGAGAAGTTGTGTGCTAGTCTTTTAAGAGAGTACTGTACCTGGGTTTCTAGCAGACTTCTATCTCTCTCTGGAAGACAGAATCCCTGCTCATTTTAACAGTCAGATGTTATATGGACTTTTTTTGGCTCTGGTGCTCTGGATTGGGGAGCCTGGTCTTAGGTTGAGACTCCACGATCTTCAGGGAGGAAGTTTGAAGCTGAGATACTCCTCCAAATTCTCAGCCACCACCCATGGGTGCAGGGCCAGCACTTTTCATATCTATACTCTTCCTGCCAGCCTTCAAGCGGCTTCTTTGTAATCCTTGGTTATCTGACTTCTGTTCCGGTAGTCTTCATTTGGTTATTCAGGTTGATTGTTCTCTAGTTCCAGTTTTGACTTTCGGGGAGGTGAGCGTAACTCCACCTACTCTACTGCTATCTTGGACTTAGAATCCTGACTTTTCTTAGTGTGTATTAAAAACTTTGCATATAAGCAACACAAAATGTACCGTATTTTCTGGAGTATAAGACGACTGGGCATATAAGATGACCCCAAATTTTTCTAGTTAAAATATAGAGTTTGGGATATATTCACCCTATAAGATGACACCCAGCATATAAGATAACCCCCTATTTTTTAGAAGACTTTCCTGGGTTAAAAAGTCGTCTTATACTCTGGAAAATATGGTAAATTCTTTTTAAAATGCATATTCAACTTTTTTAATGTTTTTTAAAAAATATAGTTTATTGATTTTTTACAGAGAGAAAGGGAGAGGGAGAGAGAGTTAGAAACATTGATGAGAGAGAAACATCAAGCAGCTGCCTGCTGCACACCCCCTAGTGGGGATGTGCTCACAACCAAGGTACATGCCCTTGACCGGAATTGAACCTGGGACCCTTAAGTCCACAGGCTGACGCTCTATCCACTGAGCCAAACTGGTTAGGGCTTTAATGTTTTTTAATTGGTATTTTTAGAGGGAGAGAAAGTGCGAGAGAGCAAGAGAAACATCAGTGTGAAAGAGAAACACTGGTTGCCTCCTGTACACATCTTGATTGGGGATTGAACCTGCCACCTGGGCCTGTGCCCTGACTATGAATCGAAACTGCTACCTTTCGGTGTAAGGGATGATGTTCCAACCAACTGAGCCACACCAGCCAGTGCCATGCATATTTAACTTTTGACAGAGCTTTGGGTAGGGAAGAAGGAAGAGACCCAGATCTTATTCTTGACTGAATATTCTGCCTTTGTAACCATGGATAAGCCACTTCCATTCACATGATCTCAGTTCCCTCATCTGTAAGGTGTTTAGATTCTGGTGGAAATGTTCGGAATAGATGGTCTCCAGGTCTTCCGGCTCCATCACACTCTGATTCAATCATGCAACTGCAAACAAGACTGGATGTCCCAGCTAATACACCTGTGTTTACTGGCGTGAGCCCTTCATATGCCCAAATAGCCCACTGCCAATCATATCGTGTTTGCTTAGGGAAGTCATGGCAAGCAGCACTTGCAAAGAGGTGTCCATTCCCATTTGTTCAGTCTTCAAACTATGGATCTCAACCCCCGAAGAAACAAAAGCTACACCCCAAATGCTAATGCCTGTGCTCATAGAAAACATCTGTGTGAGAAAAAAGCACACAGAACAAGGTTTCCCAAAGAAACCTTCTGAGTGCTACACCATTTGAAAATACTCCAGTACCTTCACAATTTCTTACTTTTAAAAAACTGAAAAATGATTTCTTGCATTGAAGAACTTTACATTGAAGAAACCAATACAATATTTTGTCAGGTGCCATTGTATAATTGTGATGATCGTATTTGATTGATTGGTTCTAAAGAAAACTCTATCTCGTGCAGAACACTGGGGTGCTATTGGTAGCTGATTGAGATGGGTCCAGGATTGTCAAGAGACCCCCTGGATTGGACTCTTCCCCTTGCTACCAGACAAGGTATAAATGGGGTGCAATTTTCAGGGCAGCAATCTGACAGTGTCTCAAAAGCCCTAAAGATGTGTTTCCCTTTTTGTTAGTCATGAAGTGATGAACAGATACTTGGCCAGGGTTCCTAAGCCCCACCACATCCTCAGTTTTCTGCTACTACAGGTGCCAAAGGGAGATACACATGGGGGACACTTACTACTGACTAGTTTTGCATCTCAAAGCTCTGTGTGGGTCCTCCAGGGCTGGAGTTTAGGGGAGCCCTGAGCACTCATTGTATGCTTGATCTAAGGTTTAGCACCTCTACTGATGGCCTTCACCCGTCCTCAAGGCCCATGCCCTAATCTTGGTCCTAGAGGACTCACCACCTAAGAGCAGGAAGAAGCAGGGAAAGACAACCCAAATGAACAGAGCTGTTCCTCCCTAAGGCCTTGAGCAAAAATGGACTTAGTCCCCACCACCTCCACTCCCAACTCCCAGACTTTTCTAGGGCCTTGCCCAGGTCCATGGTGCCACTTCAACTTCTTGGAAAAAAAGAGACCCCAAAGGCCATTATCCTTCTATTTTTCTGTGGAATAGCATGTCCTTCATCTGAAATCCACAACCCACCACCCTACTCCATGTGGGAATTTCATGGCCTTATTGAACCTTCCCTCCTGGCTTGTTGGGTTGGTCCAGGAGCAGGTACCTGATAAAGGAGGTGCTGATATCCCTGAACATCCTGGTCCTTTTTCCTGAGGCCCAGATCTATCTATTCCTGCCCTCTCATGCATTTGGTTTACTAAAACAACCCTTCCTTATTACTAGTCTCATTTTACAGATGAGGACAAGGAGGCTTAGGGAGCATGTGCAACTTTGCCTGCAGGCCCACAGCTAGAAAAGGAACAGGAAATGCTGTACTGGTTCATGCACCATGCTCTCTCTACCCTCCTCCCACACTGGTCATGTCATCGCCCCGATTTTCTCATCACCGTCCAATTTGTGAAAAAGAGCCTTTATTAACATTATTAACTCAAAGCAAGTATTTTGGGTTTCAATACCTTCTTTTCAAATTTGATTGTAGTTTGCTTTAATTTTCCCATGTCTCCAGTTCTGTGAAATGATAACTTGAACCACCCCCAAATTAGTCTTTTAAAGTGGTAGAGAGAGATGAGGTAATATATGTGCAAATGATTTCAAAAGCATCAAATTATCCACCAATCTGGGCTATTATTTCATTTTCATCTTTATTAATAGCATCTGGCACAGTTTCCAGGCCGTTTGGAGGTGCAGCTAGCTCTGTGAAGTCCCAGAGCAGAGCCAGTTTCACCCAACCTGATATGGTTTATTCAACCTAGAAACCGCAAAGGTAACTGGGAATTGTTCTACAAATAGCATACTCCTCAGACAGGACAGTAAGTTGGGACAAGTGGAACAGGGAAACTGAGACTGACAGCTGGACAAACTGGCAGAGCAATTTACAGCAGGGAAAGACTACTAGAGACTGCCCTAGAGATAACATCTAGGCCTCAGCTGTATTTCAGCTCCAGACTCAGAAAAGCAGCAAAACCATGTGGTGACAGCAGGACCAGCTGCCATGATTAGCAACCCCCTGCCCTGACGCTAACCAATCAGTGGAGACCATGGCCCTGGAGGAGCACACCTAGAAAACTGTTGAATATTCTGCTTAAACCCTTCCCTGACTTCCCCTAAGACTCCTGCCTGCAAGAGAGAGAAAAACTGAGAGACAAAGAGCTCGTGCACGCTCTCCTTCCTGGGAGCATGGCCCCCCCACCCCCACCCCCTCACCCGCGCAACAGGCACGCAGCTCCTAAATTCGAAGGGACCCCATGAGGCTAATAACCAGGGCAGCAATGGGCAGCAGCAGTTCATCCCAGGTAAACCCCCTGAATCTGTCTTCAAGGCCCCCTTTTCTCTGAATTCTTAGCAAAAGCGGACCAGCCTTCCTTGTTTCATGTCCCCAGCTTTAATAAACATCCTCTAAAATTCACCTGGACCCATGTTGTGACACTGTTCCTGCAGGAAGTCAAGAACCCACACACTACCAGCTGGCCGTAGGCAGACCCGCTCCAGGCCAGGTTCCCTTTCCGGTAACAGTCCCAACACTCCTGCAAGCTGATGTAAAAAATATTCACCCAAATTGGCCCCAAACTGAAGGGCTTTCATTTCCATGAGCTTCCTTTGAGCCTTTCCCACATGTAATGAATACACATATGTAGAATGGCATGACTAAGTTTTTGAAAGCTGTTTTTATTTATTTCTATTCTACCAAATACACAGTCACATAATAATTTAAGTGTTTATATTTTTTATAAAGAAACATTATTCTATTCTAAAATCAATACATACTTATTGGCAAAAACTTGAAAAGAGCAAAAAAGAATAAGGAAGAAAATTCAATAATAACTCTAGAACCCAAATATAACTCCTGCTATCTTTGTTTGATTACCCTCTAGACTCTTCCACTTGTATATATACTTTAAAGGATAATTGGCCATCATAGTATCCTATATAATAAAGAGGTAATATGCAAATTAACCCTCACACTCTCACAAGATGGCTGCCTACGATCAAGCTGGCACAGGGGTAGTGAGGGATGACCAAACAACGGAATAAGCAGGCTGTGTGGGGCGACCAGGCCTGGGGGGTGGGGGAGGAGTGAGGGGTGAACAGGCTGGCAGGGATGGGGGGGTAGTTAGGGGTGATCGGGTCTGCACACAGGGGCAGTAAGGAGCTATCAGGCCAGCGGTGGGGGTGGGGGGCACAGTTAGAGGCAACCAGGCAGGCAGGCAGGTGAGCGATGAGGAGCCAGCAGTCCAGAATTGTGGAGGGGATATCTGACTGCCGATTTAGGCCTGATCCCCAGGATAATGTTTCTTTATAAAAATATATAAACATTTAAATTATGTGACTGTGTATGTGGTAGAATAGAAATAAAAGCAGCTTTCAAAAATGTAGTCATGCCATTCTACATATGTGTATTCATTACATATGGGAAAGGCTCACAGGAAGCTCATGGAAATGAAAGCCCTTCAGTTTGGGGCTGATTTGGGTAAACATTTTTTTTACATCAGCTTGCGGACCTAAACTGGCAGTCGGACATCCCCCAAAAGGTCCTGGATTAGAAAGGGTGCAGGCTGGGCTGAGGGGAACCCTCCACCACCCCCTGTGCACAAATTTTGTACATCAGGCCTCTAGTATATATATATAATTCATCAGTGTGTGTGTGTGTGTGTTTGTGTGTGTGTGTGTGTGTGTGTGTGTGTATGTTTTTCATTTAGTTTTATATAAAGAAATAATCCTGATGGTCATTTTTAATGGTTGTATAACTTTCCCCCCAGCTTTATTGAAATGTTATTGACATATAATATTTAAGTTACAGTGTAATGGTAATATATTTGTATATATTATTGTAAAATGATTAGGACAATTAAGTTAGTTAACATATCTATCTCTTTGCATAATTATGACTTATATCTGTGTATGTGGTGATAATGTTTAAGACCTACTCTCTTACAATTTTTCAGGGTATTTAATATAGTATTGATAATTATAGTCGCCTCACTGTGCATTAGACCCCCACATCTCATTTATCTTACTGGTAATAAGTGGAAATTTGTACTCTTTGGCCAATATCTCCCCATTTCTCCCACCCTCTGGGCCCTGGAAACTACCATTCTACTAGCTATTTCTACAAGTTTGACTTTAGAGTCCCCTTATGAGTGAGACTGTGTAGTATTTGTCTCTCTCTGACTTATCACATGTAGCATACTGTCCTCCAGGTCTATCAATGTTGTCTTTAAAGGCAGATTTCCTCCTTTTTATGGCTGAATCGTATTTGTGTGTGTGTGTGTGTGTGTGTATGTGTGTGTGTGTGTAATCACAGTGATTGCCTAATTTTTAATCCAGCAGTTGTCTCATAATGTACTATCCCATTCCCAAGTGGTTGGCCAGTTGTGTTCTAATAACCATCTTCACGGATATAGATTATTTTACCCATAGTAATTTTTTCCCTTGAAACAACTCCCAGGAGAGGTGTTGTTCAGCCAAAGGTTTAAGCCCATGTTATAAGTTTGTGAAGCAGCCTGACATCTTCCAGCTTATTCATGTCAATACCATGTTATTGCACTAGACCTCAGCACCAACTCACACATTAGGCACCATCAGTCGCATGGAACTTTAGGGCAGCTGCTCACTGACCCTCAGAATGGAGGCTCGGGGGGTAGAGAGGTTAATCCTGAAACACAGCCTTCTGTCCAATGCCACTCTCTCCTAGCAGATCAGATCACCTCCTGGTAAAAAGCGGGGCTAAGATTCTTGAGTCTGAAAAGAATAGTTTCTTCCCACCAAAAGCTTAAGGTTTTTAGGTTGAATATTCCTGGGCAGGGTGGCTCAGCAGAATTGTCAGACTCTTCTATAAATAAGTCTCTGGTGTGTGTGTGTGTGTTTTGACAGTGGGTTTTGATGGGTGAGGCAGGGGGCCATGGAACCTGATGTGGAGGATGTTTTGTCTCTTAGTGAAGAGTGTGTCTGCTTTACAATGTCCTCAGGTTAGCCCCTTTCCTGCCTGAGTGAACAGTGTCGTCCACCGATAATGAGTGTCAGCAGAGGCTAGAAGAATGTAACAATGCTCACTCAGAGATTCTGCTCCCTTTTGAAAATGGCCTCAGAGAACAAATCTATGAGGAGACAGG
The DNA here is from genome assembly GCA_011751065.1 of Lasiurus cinereus. Classification (NCBI taxonomy): domain Eukaryota; kingdom Metazoa; phylum Chordata; class Mammalia; order Chiroptera; family Vespertilionidae; genus Lasiurus; species Lasiurus cinereus. The sequence continues at coordinate 50,754 of JAAGEH010002203.1, read as the reverse complement.
ATACTTTACTACTAGTAAAAATGTGCAATACTAGAAGTGTATAGACTGGAAATCAACTTGGTAATAGCTATCATAAATTGTCTTTTTATTTTTTGAATCCTCACCCAGAGGATATAGTTTTTATTGATTTTAAAGTGAGAGAAAGGGAGAGAGAGAGAGAGAGGGAGAAACATCTATATGAGAGAGGCATCGATCGGTTGCCTCCCATATGCACTCAGCCTGGGGATCCTATCCACAACCTCGGTATGTGCTCTGACGGGGAATCGAACCTACAACCTTTTGGTGTATGGAACTATACTCCAAACAACTGAGCCACCTGGTCAAGGCTATCATAAATTTCTGTAGACAACAGAAATGCATTTTACAAGGCTGTTATTTGTAAAAGTGGAAAATTGGAATGTTCAAAATACTTGATAAAAGATTTCAGGTGAAGTATAATAGATCTGCATTACTAGACTCTTAGTCACACAAAAAATGATGTAGGTAAATATTTGTTGATACAAAAAAAAAATGCCCATACTGTATTGTTAGGTGAAAGGTACAAATTATAGAATAGAATGATCCCATTTTTTGTAAAAGAGAGAGAGAGAGAGAGAGAGAGAATGTATAAGTCTGGAAAGCTATAAATAATTTGCTAAATTTTGATAATGAATAGGGTCCTGGCTTCTGAGATAGGAAATTGTGTTTGAAATTATTTTTTGAAGGTGAAAATCTCTGCTTGACTTTCAAAGGACAGGTATGCCCTTGACCTTCTCCTGGCCCTTATACAATGTGTCAACAATGAGACTTGGGAGGGGGACCTGCATCAGCCCCAGAGAAGGTCATCTGGGCACGCTGCCCTTGGCACAGCTCAACACACCTTCAACCTCACATTATCCCTGCTGGGTTCATTATCACTGCTGGGTTCATTGTCACCACGGTTCTTATCGCTTTCACTTTCTCACCTCCATAAAAACAACTGCAGTCTTGAAGGGCACTTGCAAGGATTCAAAACGGAAAATTGATTTGGTCACCCTTGGTGGTGACGGAGGGGTCCGGTGAAATGAGATGGGTTAAGCAGTACTAACTGGTAGTTACAAAATAGGCACAGGGAGGTAGGAGACACAGTCAGCAAGAGTGTAATAGCTATGGATGGTGCCAGATGGGAATACTTTGTAACCTGTCTGCAGGTCTTTCCCTGCGCTGCCCACCTGAAACTTGTACAGAATAGTGTTGAATACAAACTGGAATCAAAAGACAAAAATTGTAAACGTGGTGGAGATGGTCAAGCAATTCTTGGAATTTGCTGACTCTCTGATTATAACACAGTGTATGTATTTTTTTTCCTTTTAATCTTTATTATTGACACACAGTGCATTTTTAAGTCGTCGGGTGGCAACATACACAGAGACTCCAGCCTTTAAACTCGTCTGCAGCTGCAACGAAGTGCAAATGCGACTCAGAAATGCGACATGACTACCCCAGTGTGTCTAATGGGGCTTTCACCTGGCAGGAGCCTGAGAAAGCAGGGTCCTGGTCCTCTCCCTCTGAGCACTGAACCATCATTAAGTGCTGTTTCCAAACTCAAAGCAGAGATTCTCTCAAAAGAATTTTTTCTCTGGATTCCTGTACTACCAGAAACAATGTTTTGATCTCTTTCTCTTGTTTAAGTCTCTTCCTCTTGTACACAAACTTTTGCTCCGTCAGCTCTGTCCCATTTCAGGGAAACATGGAGTTGGGCTTTCCTACTGCATTCCACTGGGTTGTCACATACTGTTTTGGTTCGGGTCCTTGGGGCAAGTCCCTTTGTGGAGCCTGAGATCCATCCCCAGGTCCCAGGTAAATACCGCTTCGTAATGAGACTTTGCTTTGGCGATTGGCTTGGGCCCTGAAATAGTGAAAGCCATTGGCTTTCAAGATTATGCAGCTGGCCGATGACCTTTGATTTTAATACAGGAGTTTCATTTTAGGCGCCAATGCTGTATGTGAAAGGGAAGTGGTGGTTGTCTTTTAGGTCTATGCTTTTAAAGGGTTGGTTGTTGGTTTGTGTCTAGGTAGGCATCCCCTGAACATCTGGCCACTTTGGGTAACAGGAAGGACCCATCCAACTGGCCCCTTAAAAAGAGAGGGGCGAGGAGCCATCTCCCCAGGGTTGCCTGGGCAAATGAAATAACTGTGTCCCGCCCTGGTCATGCTGTTGCACATACTGAAATCCTTGAGCTTTGGGTCTGAGTTTCCAGTTAACTGTCTACCCCTTTAGAAGGGAAGGAGCCTGCTTTTAGTAGGTCTTTAATCAAGGCTGACTCACATGGCTCCTGCTTCCTCTTCCTTATGTGTCTCAAAAAAAAAATGAAGTAAAAAATCAGGAAGTACAATTATAAAGACTCAGTCATACACCCTCCCTCGATGTCTCATTTTTACTCAAAACCAGCCCAGCCCAGAATGACATCCTGGGATAGTACTTGAGTTATTAACTGATTTTTCCTCCTCCCTGATGGTTTCTTTTTCCTTGGGTTACACACACACACATACATGCACACATGCACACACACACGCATGCACGCACACAGAAATGTTTCTCGGGAATGCAGAAATACCAGACGAAGATCACAGCTTCTTACCAAGCCTCTCACCATCCCCCAGACTGCAAAAGATTCCCTGACTTAAAATGGGGCCAAACAACAGAAGTGATGGGTACAGTGGGTGGGTTCCAAACGGGGTCCTGGGCCTTGCTCACCTGGCCAGACCTCTGTGAGGGGGCTGGCAGAGAGAGCTCAGGCTGGCAGGCCTTTGAGAGTGTCCCAAGGGCACGAGAAAACAGAATGACTCCCGGGTGCCCAGCTGGCAGACTGGGGACAGAAACATCCCCAGTTGAAGGTGCCAGGAAGTCAGAACCCAGACATCTCAGCAGGGATTGGCAAAGACAAATAGCAGTGGGCCAGTTGAGCTACTGTTGAATGAGATTTTTTTCCTGTACTCGGGGAATGGGGCACTTGACATAGAAATTGAATAGAGAAACTGAAGACAAGAGCAAGTGCCATTCCTGGCTTCTGAGTCTGGGCCTGAACGCCCGGCACCACGCCCTCTCTTCTCCCACCTTTGCAGGTCGTCCCAGGGTCAGGAGCAGAGGCTGAGAAGCAAGTGGTGTTGGGATGAATAACAGGTTCCCGCTGCTCAGACTTCCCATGAACATGAATTGGGATGTTTCTCTTCTTGTTGCTCTCGCCAGACTCACGCTTTGGAATCTGGATGCTCCTCTCTTGCCCACACCTAAAACCTTGACCAGACTTAGACCCCACACTTTCTCCCCCTCCCCAAGGGCAGAGCCTGTTGTCCCTTATGCAAATCAGAGGTCAGAAAGCTGGAAGGTCACCTTGACTTGCTCCTTGGTATTTGTCACCCCATTTGCATATATCCACATACACACAGAAAGTGATTACCAGTGACCTGAGAGGTTCAGGCTGTTCATAATAAGAGCATTTAAAGAGTCCAGCCAGCGTGCTTCCATGGTTGAGCGTTGTTACCTAGTCAGACACATGCCTGGGTTGTGGGTTAGAACACCCATGTGAGGCATGCAGGAGGCAGCTGATCAATGATTCTTTCTCCTCATTGTTTCTCTCTCTCTCTCCCTTCTGTTCTGAAATCAATAAAAATGTATTAAAAGTTAAAAACACGTACGTAAGAGGAAATGCAGGCAGAGTGTAGGAATTGTCCTGGCAACTTTCACAGCCACTAGAGGGAGGACATGTGACGTGTCACTGGTTAAACGGTCAGCAGCAAATGGCTCTCGGCTTCCTGCGTTCTCTCTGGATGCCCACAGTGGCCCCGACACTGAAGACATGACATGAACAGAACAGCGCTCCTGCATCCTTGCTCTCCAGCGGTGACCACCACACCTGGAATACTGACAGCATGTCAGTGCTTCGTTTAAGCCCAGTAGGTGCCTGGGGACGCTTTATGAGAGTTCTCTTCATCCTGGAACTGGAATCTGTATAGAAAAGACATGCTTTTCCAAGCTACATCTAAGGCCCTGTGCGACAAATGTACATTTGGTCGTTTTCCTTGGTTTATGGCACACAGCTTCTAAAACCCTTGGGGTCACCAGAGGGGTCAGAGTCTTTTGTATGCTAATGAGATGCCTGGGGCCAAGGGCCCCTGGAAGGCACCAGCATGGGTGTTATCTCAAGAAAGACCAAGGCTTGGCTAGGAAGTTGAAAGTTTTACCATCCCACCCCCAACCACTGGGGAGGGGAGAGGGTCTGGAGTGGAGATCATCACCAGTGAGTGATAACTTAATCCATCTTCCCTTGTAACCAAACCCCATAAAAACACTAAATGCTGGGTTTCAAGAGCTTTGGTGTTGGTGCTGGGGGAGTGACAGAGCCAGAGAGGCCAGCACTCCTAGAAGGGCCTGGCAGCTCTATGTACACCTCGGCTCTTCTGGCCCTTCACCTTCCTCCTCTCCCCCCACCTCACCACCATCCCCACACACACCTTACCCTAGGAATGAATCTTTTCTATTTGGCTATTCCAAAGTTCTGTCCTTTGTTTTAAAAACTAGTAAATGTAAGTTAAGTGTTTTTTTCTGACTTCTGTGAGCTATTCTGGTAAGTGATCAAACCAGAGGAGGGGGTCATGGGAACCCCAAATTCTAGTCAGTCGGTCAGAAGTGCAGGTGGCAACCTGGGACTTGCGGCTGGTATCTTATGTGGGGACAGTGTTATGGGACTGAACCCTTAACCTTCGGGAACTCCGCTAACTCTGGGTAGTTAGTGTCAGAATTGAATTAAATTTTGGGGCACCCAGTTGGTATCCAGAGAGCTGCAGTGTCTTTGGGTGTTGGGGAAAACACCAAAGATTTGGTTAGAACTATTGGGAGTGTAAACAGCTCACCAAGTTTAAATGTAGCTGAATTTGGATGTGTATCTATGATCAAGTCGAATGGCTGTAAATGAGGCTCTGTAGCCTGGCCCAGGGCCTGAGGAATAGTTGTCACTCAATAAATGATTGTCATTCTCTGTACTGAGCATCAGCTATGTGCCAGGCTAAGAGAATTAACACAGTTCTTAAGGTCAGACACCACATAAAGCTCTGAAATATTTATTACACGCCAGGATAGTATCTCCATTTCATTCTTTCCCTACCCATGGCAGACATTGCTAATCAACTGCAGGTCTCTTTTCCATTGAGCCTGAACTCAGCTTCATCATCCCCCTCTCAGTGAAAGTTACATATCCCATTTGCCATTCCTAAGCCAGGGGAAAGAAACGTAATCTAACAATCCTGGCTTATTTTCTCTCAGGGTCAAGGGTGCATGACTTTGAGATAGGTCATTAAATTCCTCTGAGCGTGTTTTTGCTTATCTAGAAAATGGAGATCATAGCTAGTTCTAACTATTCCCATACAGTCCTGAGGAGATTTAAGTGGTATGAGGGATGGGAAATGCTTGAAAGAGGAAAAGAGCAAGGCACTCCCAAGAGCTCCCAGAATTCACAAAAACCAAAATGCACCTTTGCCAGATGGCCAAGCTCCATGAAGGCCTGTGTAGAACAGAGAAGATAATGTGTCCAGAGGACTTCCTTCCTACTGATAAAAAAGGGAAAAGAAAAGAGGAAGCAAAATGAAAAGGAAGCAAAGGAAGAAAGAGGATGCAAGTTGGATGCAGAGCTTAGATTCAAATCTCAGATCTGCCTCTGGCCAAACATGCCGTAGAAACTGGTTACTAAGCTTCTCTGGGCCTCATGTTTCTCATCCACTAGGTGGAACATCCACCTCTCAGGGTTATTAGAAATATGAAATGATTTCATGTCTGTAAGAGGGTCTAGTGCCGAGTCCGTCACATAGTAGGGACATAGTGAACTCCCAGCCTCAGTGTGTAGAAGAAACTATAGTTCAGAGCCAGCCCAGTCTCACACAGTGAAACAAATGTGGGTTTGCTATGTCCCTTCCCTTCCCTTCTCTTCCCTTCCCTTCCCTTCCTTTCTTTTCCCTTTCTCCTTCCCTTTCCCATTCTCATTCCCATTCCTTCTCCTCTTCCCCTTCCCTTCTTTGCTTTCCCTTCCCTTTCTCTTCCCCTTCCCCTTCCCCTCTTCTTCTCCTCCCGCTCCCCTTCCCCTTCCCTTACTTCCTCTTCCCCTTTTCTCCCCTCCCCCTCTTTTCCTTTCCTTCCCTTCTCTTCTTTCTTCCCACCTTTCCTTCCCTTCCCACTTCTCCTGCCTGTGTCTACTTGCTGTTGAGCTGGGAAAATGATCTGTGCCATGATTACTCTGAACTCAAGGCCACCATGAGAGTGAAGAGGGCCATTTTGCATGACATGATTTGAACAGCTCCCCAGTGTTCCTATTGTCCCACAATTTCACCCTTTTTAAACTTTTCAGTCTCTCTTTAGGGAATTTTGCTTTCAACTCGGACTCTTGAGCTCAACACCGGAAGGAAGGTGGACAATGGAAGGCAGCTGTGGGCTAGAAGCATGAGCTCAGGCACTGGGAAGCCCCAGGAGATTAGAAGAATGATGGCACTGTGTGTGGCAAGCCCAGAGGATGGAGAGCGATGGAGTAAGTCCAGTCTGTTAGGTACTCCAGGAGCCCTGAAATACCTTGTCTGGTCCTTCTCTTCATGCCTGAGTCCTTTTCATCCTGGTAGGGCCAGTTACATGTGACCTTACCCTCCTGGGAGCTCCTACCGTGCTTTATGCGTGCCTCTCCTTGGCACTTCTGAGCATTTGAACATGTAATATAATCACATTGGTGCACAAACATGGCTCATCCCTTGCCATTTTTACTTCCCCTTTCCTGGGTTCCAGACACTGACTGAGTCCTTCAAACCACTAGAAAGCTCTCCCTGACAACCCCATACTCACCCTCCCAGCCCTAATTAGACCTGGGTCCCTTCATTGTTCCCCTGACAAGTTCCATTTACCATCCCTAGGGCAAGGTCCTTCACTCACTCGTCTTTTTCCTGTTCTGGTCTGTGCATTCTGTCAAGGCAGGGACATTTCTTTGGGTCTTGACTTTTCCTGGGCACCAAGAACATTGGTAGCAGATCAAATATCTCCATGGGGACTATAGCTTCTAACTCTTTAACCCTCCGCTATACATCATAGTGTATAGTCTAGTGCTAAGTGCTCAAGAAATGCTTAGTGGATGAATGGGAGGGGGAATGAATGAGTGAATGAATGAATGAATGAATGGTGAAATGGCCCTATCTCCCGAGGGATCTCACTCAAGGCTACAAATAACAAGGGGTGATGTGCAGCCGCCTCTGGCTGGTCTGATAAAGCAGGTTACGGTGGGGACTCTGGGATGGAGCTGGCATCAGCAGGGTCCAGATGGACAGCATGCTTTGTTCTCAGGCCAGCATGTGGCCATAGCTAGAACAGACTTAGAGCTGGGTGGGGTGAGGAGTGGAAATTTACTGCGGGTTAAGTAAAAGGTCTGTGGTTTTAAATAGGTCATGGGTCAGAGCTGTCAGCTATGTCATAACATAGAGCCACTCCAGAGACTTTGCTTGACACCAGCACGTGCAATGTCCCCTGAGGGGCCTCAAGGAGGGAGCGTGGTGGGGTCTTTGGTATAAGTCATCTGGGGAGGATGCCAGGGTTTGGGCAGTTCCTTTCTCACTGATTTGTGGATGAGGTTGCTGACCCAAAGCCCTGGGTTGTCAGGGAACCCAACCTTGCTCCTCATTCCTTCTCCATTCTCCCTAAACTCTCTACTTCCTCCCAGGAGCCTGCAAGCTAGGATACAGCCAGAAAAATAGGTCAATTTACTTGGGAGCAGTTACTCTGACTTTTTAGTATTTGTTACCACTGTTCACAGGATTGTGGGTTTCCAACTCTGCACACTAGAATCATGTGGGCAACTTCCCAAAATTACATACTTGCCTGCGCACCACCCACATTAATTGAATGCATATCTCTGGGATCAGGCCTAGGAAATGATATATTTTTTTAATGCCCCAGCTAATTTTTACATGCAAATGGGTGGAGACCCACTGACAACTGGATCTACTCAAAGGTTTACAGTGTGTATCAGTCACCAGAGGAGCTTATTAAATGTTCAGATTCTTCATCCATACGCTTTCTCCCAATACCTTAACCCAGTGGTCGGCAAACTCATTAGTCAACAGAGTGGCAAACTGACCACTGAACAAGAACCTCAGGAAATTCTAATGCAGCCTACCCACGGATTCCACAAGTACACAGAGCTTGAAGGAGAAAAAACCTGGGCTGTAGTCTGCTCAGAGAACAGCAGGCTGTCTCTCCTTGGACCTATTTACGTAAGTACCCTGGCTCTGTTCCCTCATTGGTCAAATTTCCAATAGCTTTCAACTAGAGTGGGAGCTCCACCAAGCCAGGAACCCAGATCTGTTCATTATGTATTCCCAGGACCTAGATCAATGCCTGGCACATAGTAAGCACTCAAGTAAATTAAAAATGAACTCATATTTTGGAAAGCAGATTAGAAAGAATTAAGTATATCTGTGGTCACCTGGTATGCAGTGTGTGTGTGTGTGTGTGTGTGTAGGGGGCTGGGCTGAAATCCACAAGCCCAGGTGGATATCCTAGATCTCTGGGTTCATTCGTTCCAAGCCTTTGTGTGTGAGATTGGGGGCTTGGGTAACCTAGTTTGGCCTAGTTTTGTCTATCTTGTCTCAAAATGTGGGTAAATTTATATACGCCCAACTGGCAGATGATTAAGTTGTCCACTTACATGCCAAAGGTGTGAGCTACAACAGAATGATTTATGTTATCACACATGTGGCTCTGAATAAACTTGTCAGAACATCAGTGGTTTTCCTGGCCAAGTGTGATCTGCGAGAGGAGTGTCTACAAATATCACCTTCAGTGACCAAACCATGACCTTGTTTATGTGAAATGCCCAATTAGTGAACAAAAAACACACCAAGTTCCAAGATGAGGGAAGCAGGTGGAGCAGAGAAGCAGGGATCAGAGTCCCAATCTGGGTCCTGGTTCTGGCCCAGGACTAACTGTGTGTCTTAGACAGTCAGTTCTCCTCACTGGGACCACATTCCTCATCTGGAAAATGAAGGGGCTGAATGATTATCCCAGGATTCCCTTCTGCTCCCCACAGACTATGACTACCTGATTGCAAGACTGCAGCTCAGAAAGGCTTCTCCATTCATTTTCTCTGCAAGGTCAGAATGGCCCCTTCTGACCATGGATAGTCACGTGGATCCTTGCTTCTCTTTCTGGCACCCATCTATACTCAAATTAACACCCCTGTAAACTGTCCACACCATTCACTCTTGGAAAGGTGATATTCAAAGTAGTCTCACCAATAATTTCCAACACAAATAAACTTGTAGACCTTGGTGTAGCAATTCCTATTAAACCAGAATTCTAACTACAAACAACTTTCAAACAACAAGGGGCTTTGGGGAACACAGGTGGGGAGAGGCCATCAGCTCAGTGGTTAAGAGTTCAGGCTCCGAGCATTAAAAAATGATGATTCCCTAAATCTACATGGAAATGTCTAACAGTGACATATATATGACTCATAGACAAAACCAGGCTCTTCCTCTCCCCGCTATTACTTCTCATATCAGTAGATGTAATAGTTTCCTATTTCTGCTGTAAGAAATCATCACAAATTTAGTGACATAAGTCAACCCATATTTATAACATACAGCAATGGAGGTCAGAAGTCCAAAATGGCCTGGCTGAACTGTAATCCTCTGGAGGTCCTGGGGAATCCGTTTCCTTACCTTTCAAGATCCAAGGGGCTCTCTGTTTCCTTGGCTTGTAGCCCCACATATAACTCACTGTTATATCTAGTGAGTTAAACAGAAAATTTCATTTGCCAGAATTCCCTCCCACTATGTTTCCATCATCACTTTTCTTATAAGGACCCTTGTGTTTATACTGAGCCCATCAAGACAACCCAGCATAATCGCCCCATCTCTGGGTCCTTCATTTAAGCACATCTGCAAAGTCCTTTTGTCAAATAAGTCAAATAGTCATAGGTTCTGAGTTGAAAGTATGTATATCCTTAGGGGGTTATTATTTTGCTTACCACACAGACTTACCTTCAAATCCTACCAAGGCCACTTATTGTGGGTGTGGCCTTTGGTAAATTATGTTGTTTCTTTGAGCTTCAGTTTCTTCTTCGATAAAAGTAAGTTCCTGGCTGGGTGGCTCAGTTGGTTGGAGCTACATCCCTTACACCAAAAGGTTGGGGATTGAATCCCCACTTAGGGCATGTATAGGAGGCAACTGACTGATGTTTCTCTCTCACAAAGATGTGTCCCTCTCTTTCTCCTTTCCTCACTCCTCCCCTTTCTCTATCTAAAATCAATAAACATATCCTCAGGTAAGGATTTTTAAAAATGTTGGGAAAAAAATATTTAAAGCCTCACAATTCTATCTAATAAAAGAGTAATATGCAAATTAACCATACTTCCCCTAAACCCACAAGCCATGCCCACCAGCCAATCAGGAGCAAGTATGCAAATTAACCCAACCAAAGATGGTAATGGCCACAGAGGAAGCAGGAGGGAGGCTTGGGTTGCCCTGGTGATGGAGGAAGCCAAGCTTTCTACACACCCTGGCTGCTTAAGGCTCCAAATTTTCAATTATAGAAGATAAATAAATTCCAACAGAAATGGCTGCCTCCATGGAGTGAGCAGGAGGCTTAGCTCTGCTCCAGGCTACAATGTTTCAATTATAGAAGATAAATAAATCCCAGATATCAGGGCCTCCACTTGGGTTGCCGGGGGGCGTGGCCAGCCTGCAAACCACCACAGGCCCCTCGCCTAGGCTGCCCCATGCCCCAAGGGAACCCCCACCCTTATCCAGGACACCCTTCAGGGCAAACCAGCTGGCCCCCACCCATGCACCAGGCCTTTCTCCTATCTAATAAAAGAGTAATATGCAGATTGACCATCATTCCAACACACAAGATGACTGCCCCCATTTGTTCAAAGATCCTGTCCCCATGTGGACACAAGATGGCCACCACAAGATGGCCAGCAGGAGAGGGCAGTTGGGAGGGACCAGGCCTGGAAGGGAGGGCAGTTGGGGGCAATCAAGCCTGAAGAAGAGGGCAGTTAGGGGTGATCAGGCCGGCAGAGGAGGGGTATTGGGGGTGACCGGGCCTGCAGGGAAGGGCAGTTAGGGGGGAACCAGGCCTGCAGGGGAGAGCAGTTGGTGGGGACCAGGTCTGTAGGGGAAGGCAGTTAGCGGTGACCAGGCCCACAGGGGAGGACAGTTAGGGGCAAACAGGCTGGCAGGGGAGCAGTGAGGCATCAATCAGGCTGTCAGGGGAATGGTCAGGGGTTGATCAGGCTGGCAGGCAGAATCAGTTAGAATCAATCAGGAAGGCAGGCAGGTGAGCAGATGGGAGTCAGCAGTCCTGGATTGTGAGAAGGACTGCCTGTTTAGGCCCAATCCCACTGGGCAGTCAGACATCTCTCGAGGGGTCCCAGATTGGAGAGGGTGCAGGCTGGGCTAAAGGACACCCCCCTGCCCCCATGCCCGAATTTCGTGATGATTGGTTGGTGTTTTGAGGTAATGCTGGTTAAGCATGTGTCATACTGCTTGCCTGGTACATGTTATTCATAGAGGAGAACAAGTTGGTCTTTAAGTAAAAAACCAACCTGTCTACAGTCATCTACATCTTAGCATCACTGTGTAATCAGTGAAGATATTCAGGATGATGACTCAGATGTTATAAAATCCTAATCTTCAAAAAGCTTTCATTGTTCAGGTAGTAAATCAGAAAGCTGTTTAGAGAGATTTTTAATTATAAGAATTGGGGCGGGGGGAGGTTGCATATTCTCTAGATATAACAGTGAGTTAAACAGAAATTTTCATTTGCCAAGATTCCCTCCCCCCTCCCCCGCATGATCAAGGTCATGGAGAAGCAGTAGGGAACATACTGAGCCTAGTGGGAGGGACACTATCACACTCTGTCAGACTTGAGGGGAAATGAGCCCTCTTTTAAGGGGAAGGCGTCTGCAATAGTCTTTGCAGCCTACCCATTGGAGTTTCCTAAAGAAAGGGCCTCTGGTTCCAGGTCAAACAGGAAAATCAACAATTCTGCCCAGAGTGTAGGTGAAATGTGAGATAGTCCAAAATAGAAAAGAGTTTCCATCTACACAAACGGGTTCTTCATTCTTTTAGAAAGGAATGATCTTCCATTAAACAAGGAAAATGATTGATCTTGAGCCAGAGAGATGGGAAAGACCCGGGGCAAGGACCAGGGTGTGTGTGTGTGTGTGTGTGTGTGTGTGTGTGTGTGTGTGTGTGTGTGTGTGTGTGTGTGAGAGAGAGAGAGAGAGAGAGAGAGAGGCGATGAGACAGACAGGAGCTGCTCCTCTGCACCCTCACCCAGTCCTCTGAGAAATGTGGTTAGATGTGGCTATTACTCATATACGGGTGAAACTTTGCAATGTTATGGCATAATCATAGATTACATTTGCAAAGTACTTTGGCATCTAAAAAAGCTTTCTCATATTTATTTCCTCTAATCCTTAGAGTAAGCTGGTGAAGTGACCCAAGGGAGTTTTAATACTCCTGCTTTTACAGATGAATTAAGGCTCAGAGGGTTGAAATAAGTTCCTTACGTCACACAGTCAATTAGTGGCCGAGTCCAGATTTGAACCCAGACTCGGCCACTAATTTACTGTGTGACATAAGGAACTTATTTCACGGGGAATGGGATGGGATGGGTAGGGGGAGAGGGGGGCATTGTCTGGTTCTTTTCTTGGCAGCCTCCCTGTAAGACGGCCCATCTGTTGCCTTTGTGGGAAGTGCAGACTGCTTTGCCTGCTCTCTCCTGTCCCTCACCTTGCCTGCTGTCCCCAGCTTTCAAAATACTCTACCGTTTTGCCTCACAAAGCATGGTTAACCAGTGTGGTTGGGCAGCACCAGCATTATTAAGGAACCTGTCACACAGGCAGGATGTCTCCTATCCCAGGCTTTCAGGCCTTCAGACCCAGATCTGGGAAGTTCCTATATACGGTCAAGTTCAGGAAGCCCTGTCCCCTCCACTCCTACCCTTTCTCCCTCACCAGCCCCTGCCGCCCCCACCCCCCTTCCTGCCCCACCAATCTGCCCACCCAGGCCTGCCTGGCACTCATAGTGGCTTCTCTTCCCTTCTCCTGGCCCCAAACAATGGAGTTTCACTCACTTCCTCTTTCCCGCTGGAACGTCCCCCTATACCAGTGGTTCTCAACCTGTGGGTCGAGACCCCTTTGGGAGTCGAATGACACTTTCACAGTTTCAGAAAACACAGGTATTTACAATATAATTCATAACAATAGCAAAATTACAGTTATGAAGTATGGTTGGGGTCACCACAACATGAGGAACTGTATTAAAGGGTCGCAGCATTAAAAAGGTTGAGAACCACTGCCCTATACAGTCAATGGCTTGATGACCTCAAAAGAACTTGCAGGCTCACTGAGCCCAGTGACCTTGGAGTCCTGGCTCACTCTAGCAAGCAGTTCACTGGAGGAAGTTTCCTCACAGAAGCACCCAGAGCCTCTCAGCAAGGTGTGAGAGGAGAGAACTGACCCCCTTGTTTGTTCTAAGAAGGGCGAGATAAGAATTGGACCCCACCACCCTTCCTGGTACAATAAAAGAAAACTAACTTGAGGTTTGTTTTTTTCTTCCCTCCCCTGTGGCAGAGATAACAAAACAACACACACAAAAAACATACCTTGGCAGCAAAGAGAGGAGAGAGAGATGAGGAAGGGTATGATTAACCCACAGGCAGGCAGAGTCCAAATAATCAGTTGATTGGGAGTTCGTTTTGTGAGAAAGAAAAGACAGAAAATAACGTGATTCTTTCGTTGTTCATGATTCCTTGCTTTCCTCCCTACTTCCCCAAGCTTTAAGAAACTTTAAGAGCACAAATAATTGTCAAATTCTCTCAGTGTCACAGGTCAGGGGCATTACAGTTTAAAAATAAACAATGATTTCTTTTTTTAAAGCCAACACAAAAAAGGACAGGGAGGTTTGCTTCCTCAAAACAGAAACATGTAAAACACCGCAGCACAGGCTTTAGGCTCAGCAAGGGTGAGTGTTAAGCTTCAAAAGCCCAACACTGTCCCCAGCGAGGGGCCAGACAACATAGAGGGATGCATTTTCCGATTTGTGGCAGCAGGAAACCCAGCTAAACCACCTGTGAGGCCAGGATATACCTGTATTCTGGCGAAAACCAGAAGGCAGACATGCTTGATCTAGCCATAATTTATAGTGGACTGGTTGGAAAGAATGTGGTATTTGTTGATCTTTATCTCTACAGCCAGCATGGCATCTCTGGAAGGAAGAAGTGGCACAACCAGAAAGTATGAATATCACCTGGAAATCTGTGTATGGTTTCTTAAAAGGCTGGTAAAGAGGGGAAAAAAATCTGCCCCTATCCTAACTAATAAAAGCCCTTCACGCCATCACAAAATGGCTGTGTTCATGGTGGGCATGCACAGGTGGGTGGGGCTGGGCTTGATGCTGCGCACACGGCCCAGAGTCTGCCTGGGAGTCCTGCCTCCTCCCAGCTCTGAATGGGGAAGCCTGCTTGGGGCTCTGAGGGTCCCGCCTCCCAGCTCCCTGCAGTGTGGAGGTGGGACCCCTGGCTTAGGCCTAACTCTTTGGGGCAATCCATCAAGGAGACCCAGATGGGTGGGCGGGGCCTACCTCTTTAGGGCAACTGATCAAGGGGATCCTGCACTGTGACAGGGCAGAGGCCTGGCTGAGGGGACACCCCTCAAGTGCACAAATTTTGTGCACTGGGCCTCTAGTGTAAACATAATGGGGGTGGGCAGGGATGTAGGTAGCATGCCTAGGATTGTTCCAGAACAGCTCCTTTTAGTTTGACCCCAGAGGCTCCTTGTCAGGTCTCAGCAAGGTGGACTGTAGAGGCTTCTCTTTAGTTTTCACAAAAATCTAATTTAATTTCTGCTGTTGTCTCCCTGTGGCTACTTGGCCACTATGTCTGAGCCTGGGTCGAAAGAGTTCGAAGACTGCAGGAAGGGAACTCAGGATTTAGGATGCCAGAGTTTGCCACGACATGGTGTCTAAGTTTCAGAACAAAGCATCTTCCTTAATATCAGAACCAATGCGTAGGTTTGATTGAGTCTCAACTCCTGGAAACGCTGTCACAGTTTACAGAAGATTATACTTTAAGAATCTCCTAGTATGCCGACTGGCATAGCTCTGTGGTTGAGTGTCGACCTATGAACCAGAATGTCATGGTATATACCAGGGGTTTCGGGCTCTATCCCCAGTGTGGGACGTGCAGGAGGCAACTGATCAATGATCCTCTCTCATCATTGATGAATTTATATGTCTCTCCCTCTCTCTCTGAAATCAATAAAAATGTATTTTTTAAAAAAAGAAAAATATGTGCTGCTGGCACTGGCCGTAGTGCGGAGGAATGCTTGTTGTTTTCCATAGCTGTGAGTTTACTGTAGGCCCACTCTCTCCTGGCTTGCTCCCCATAGGACACACAGGAAGAGTAAATACAGCTGCATAGCCCCAGGGTTGGTCCAAAACCCAGGAGGGTGGAACAGGGGTTTAACCAGACATTTCAGTTTCATGCTTCAGTGCATTTGAAAATTGTACTGTGTCATAGGATGGGAGTGAGAGGGAATAATCCAGTTCAGAACCTTCTGCTCTGCATCAGCTAAGGTTTCGGAAAGGGTTCTCCTACTTATTCCTTGGTTAATGCCAAATAAACAGAGCAGTGGCTGGAAAGGGGCTGGGGAGAGGAGTTTTTGACAAGACTCACCTTTCATCTGAGAGAGACAGAAGAAAGAGGCCTGGCTAGCTAGATCTGATCCCCTCTAGCACAGTATACTTTCCCCTGAATTGAAAAAGGATTCCATCTGCAGCCCCACTGTCAGGGAAATATTTTATCTGTAGCAAGTGTGTCCTTGAGGGCTTAAAGGTGAGGGCTCAGAGGCTCCTAATTGGCAGCAGGTGGGAGGAATCCAGTTTCCAGACCTGTTTTGTTTGGCACATGCAACTGTCTTCTCTTTGTAAAATTAGTTTCAAACATTAACAGAGATAAAGGTAACATGAACTTCTGCCATTTTTTGAAAAATGAGAAGATCTGGCTATGTGGAGTCCCAAATTCCTTATGTAGGTGGGGCTC
The DNA here is from genome assembly GCA_011751065.1 of Lasiurus cinereus. NCBI lineage: Eukaryota > Metazoa > Chordata > Mammalia > Chiroptera > Vespertilionidae > Lasiurus > Lasiurus cinereus. Next base: position 34,657 of record JAAGEH010002203.1, on the reverse strand, counting down.
GGGGTTGCAGGTTACCCCAGTCCCTACAATCCTGATCTGATCTGTTTGATTATTACCTTCTCCTCCCGTATCAGGAAGTGGTTTGTAAGTGCTCTGTCACTCCAGTAAGTCACAGCCATCTTGCTGTCACAATGGCACATGTGAGTCAGCAAGGTCTGTTCTTCATTTGGGTTTTAATCCCTGAGTCTCTCAATCAGGGTTCCCAGCCTAGCAGGAGACCCTGAAACATCAGGTCTACCTCTGGCTAGGATGTTTGGGTAGCTCCTTGTGTTCAGAGAAATTAGAACCATAGAGTAGTCAGGAGCCTGCATTTATTCTTCCTTTGTCCAGTTCCTTCCTCCAGGTTCTTTGGGAACAGACTTGGAGATGTTGAGCGGCAGCTTCCTGGCACAAATGCCTATATCATTGGCCTTCCCTTTGCTCCTTTTCAGCTATTCGTAACTAGTGAATTACACTGGTCTCACTGCCTCCAGAGTTAGAGGCAGTGGGTGAGTCTGAAACAGATGATTTTAGAAGGAACCCAGGTGATTCTCAGGCTACCTGGTCCTCAGAGTGAATGCGGAGAGAGATGTGTCATTCTCAGCTAGGATCCATTGTTGTCCCCATTCTCCTTTGAGCATCTTGGAAAAGCAGCAGTTGCAGAAGCTATTTTCAGCTGGTAAGGACCAGATGAAGGTCACTGGCTCACAGGCCACGTGAAACAGGTCCCGGACAGAGCCTGCAAGAGGAGTTCCAGGAGCTGCAGGAGGAGATAGATACTCAGCGTGGGGCTCAGGCAGAGAGATGGGGGGTGGGGGGTCTCTGGACATGAGCTTCTAAATGCCCAAGCCTTGCCAGTGCACACACACACACATTAGTTTTTCAGTAGACGCAGACAACCGAGCTTCAGAATGGTGTCAGCCTTCCCCAGCCCCTAAACTGCTGACTCACCCCCTCTGTCTTGGCTCACCTGCCCTGCAGCCCAGGGAGAAATGCAGTGCCCTGGGTAAGTGATCCTCAAGTAAATCCCTAGAGACTTTTGGCTTCCTAGGTTCCCCCCCTCTATTCCAAGGAATGTCTATGCAGGAGGGAAAACAAAATTTTAAAAAAGCCACTCAAAAGTATCAGTTCTTCTGCATCATGGGCTGAATTTAAAGAATAATTATGTGAACATGCTCTCAAAAAATTGTTATTGCTTTAGCAATTGAACCTTCACCCTAAACTTTTTAATCTAGAAATGTGCTTGAGGAGCACAGGCCAGGAATGAGCTTTTTGACATTGTGTTCCCTTGTTGGATTACACCCATGTTGGAATCAGTTTATAAACTACCTTCCTAAGGATCAAAATGCAGAAAAGTGTCTTCCCAGGCACGGGCCTGAGAAGCCTGAGGCTCTTAAAGGGAACACAGTTCATAGTAGAAAAAGTGGGAAAATAGAGAAATGAATAAGAAAGAAAAAAAAAATCACCCGTAGAGAACCGCTGTCATTGCCTCCTTCCATCTATTTATAGTATATTCTTTATTCATTGTTGCTCTTTATTTTTTCTTTCTATTATAACATGAATATTTCCCAAACTTATTAATAGACTTTGGTAATGTTGTATTTAATTTTTTTTACCTTTCTTTTATATTTACATGTTGATGCAGTTTCCAGACATTTGATTTTTGTAGATGAACATTCTTTTGCATTTTTTTCTTATCACATCTTCAATAGATTCCTATATGTGAGATTCCTAAATGTGAATTTTCTTAAAGGCTCCTGATAGATCTTGTCTAATTGCTTTCCAGAAGTGTCCTTTCAAAATGTACCCTGCCTGCATCATATCAAAGTGCCCATTACATAAAATTATCAGCAGGGCATAGTACAACTTAAACTTTTTCAATGTGATGAGTTAAAAGTGGTCCACATTTTCACGTGCTTCCTTTAATACAAAGGGTGAAAGGATCCCATATTTTTCTATTGAAGCATTGATATTTTTCTTACTGCCTTTTAATGTATATTAAATTAAATATATCTATTACATTATAATAAACTAGAGGCCCAGTGCATGAAATAGGGCACAGGTGGGGTCTGGCCAGCCTACCTGATTGGGGCTGATTGGATTGGGATGGCCAGGGGGTGGAGGTGGTAGAGGGGGGGCCCTGGTTGAACTACCGGTTGAAAGGACAATTTGCATATTAGGCTTTTATTATATAGGATTATATAATATATAAAAATATAAATTAAATCTATATGTAGGGACAGAGAGAGAAAAAGAGAGTATAAATTATTATTCCTTTGCTTTTAAAATTTGTTGAAAATAATGTTCCAAATTTTTCATTAGACTTTTTTTTTTTTTTTGGCATATAGATTTTTTTTTTGTTTGTTTAGGCAACATGTGATTTTTACCTTTATGACTTTTTCCATAGAGTTCTTGTCCACTTTGAGTCTTAATTATTATAATTAATTATATTTACCCTATTTCTTATCCATTAAAAAAAGTTGTTTAATTCTTAATTCTACTTGATTTGGGAGGGAGGGTAATATAGAGGTTCAAATTTGATTTTCTTTCCCCCATAGAGCTAATTTTCTTCACTCTATTTATTTCCAAAAGGGCTCTTTAGCTATAAACAGGTTATTTAAAAAATGAGAGGATCTCCTTTCTAACTGGCCATGGAGAAGGGTAATCTGACATGTGGTTTTAATTAGTAATGCAGCTGGGCTGGCTTTCTAACTCCTATGTGGCCACCAGCTTAGGGAAAGAGGGAGCAGGAGGCAGGACCTGAGCCTGACAGGGGAGGTAACAGTGGAGTGCCTTCATGCTCTCCTAGGCTCTGAGGAAAAAGGGGATGTACAGATCTGGCCTGCATACCTTTTGGATGCCCCTTTCTTCCACGCTGCCTGGCTTATGGGAGGTGCTCCCTGTAGTTGACCAGTGTCTCTAGCTCCAGAATATTCTATTGCAGATATTTGTAGTTAGGAAGCCCAAGCTTCAGCCTGCAGGGATCTCAACAACAGCAACAACAAAAACAAACCGAATGCTGATCCCAAAATATGGTCATGAGCCTTCACATCTGGCCCTTTAAACACAGCTGGGTACCTCAATGAGCACATAAGACTGAGCTGTAGGCAACAGTACCTGTCTACTGTTTATTTATCCAAGATTTATTGTTCCTTTTGAATCTTTGTTCTTAATTGTTCAATCTTTGGCTTGCTCTTCCTGTCAGTTCTGAACATCTGCTTCTGTTTCTTACAACTGATTTGAATTCCCTTGTTACCTCTAGATATGGCATCTCCCTTGATTTCAATGTCACTGTAACATCAGATAAAAGGCATGCTGCCAGCTTCCATCACAGAGAACTTTAACCAGATGCCATAGTAGCCCCCTTTTCGGAGGAAAAATGCACGTAGGCTTGAGGGCGACCTCCCTGGAAGACAGAGACTAACAATTCACCTGAAATCTGACACCTCACATGCCTTTCTATTCACCTTAGCCAGTTTCCTAGGAAATACCAGAGAGATGGCAAAACGGAGGAGACTTGGGACATCTCTCTGCCTGTAGGTACGCCTGGCTTTCACTTTGTCCTAAGGGGACGCACACACAAGAAAAACACAATTCTTTGTCAGGTCAGATGAACTGAGTCAGCCCTAGTGATCAGTAGCTCACCAGATGGGGCAGCCGAAGCCTTTCACATCTTGTTCTGTCCTCATCAGCAATGCGATACGTGGGAACTAGAGTATGTGTTTCAATTCACTGTGCTGTACTTCCCACACAAGTAAAATAACAGCTCAACGGCCTCCAGCACTTCAAAGGTCCGCCATTAGCCACGTCTTTTATTAGCCTCTCTGATCTGGGTGTGGTCATGGTGCTGCTCTGCCTGATACCGAGACTCTGAGCTATAGCATAAGGCAAAACTGGAGCACGAGCTTTTACTGTGTAAAACAGGCCCGGCATCTTTGAGGTGACCCAGGAGGGCCTCCTGCCCTGGCCCCTGCCTGCCTGCCTCTCTGACCTCACCTCAGCCACTGACCCCTCGCTCAGTCGGCTTCAGCCACATGCCCTGAACATCCCATTCCATTTCTTTCTGCCCGGGACAGCCTTGCCTCAGGTTTTCAGTCCCCATTTCTCATTTCATTCAGGTCACTTCAGATGTCAATCTCCTCAGAGAGCACTTCTTTGATTAGCCTACTTAAAACAGCAGCCTTGGTAATTCTCACTTCCTTACTTTATTTTTCTTTGTAGCCCATTATATGACATTTTATTCACACACACACACACACACACACACACACACACACACACACACGCTTGTTTGTTGTCTCCCAAAGAGAATGATAGGTCTGTGCAGGCAGAAACTTTGTTTTTCTGTGTGTGTTCCCACCGTGATCAGAATCTGACACAGAGTAGATGTCCAACACTCAGCAGCTTAAAAATACCCAAATGGGACTACCACATTTTACACATACCCAGAGAAAATCTGCCTTCCCAGACTCCACTTATAATAATTCAATTTCTCTCACCTCGGGCTCTATGATATCATGAGGGAAAATGGTTTTTAATCCCATCAGCAAATGACTGAGTAAGGAAAAAAATTCTGGAAAATAGTATTTAATGAGATTTCCGTGTGAAGATGTTTCACAAGTGCCAGCTGATTAATCCTCATCGAAGCCCTGTAAGGCAGGCATTATCTCCACTATCACAGATAAGGACACTGCAACTCTGAGACTAACTTGCATAATGCCATGTGTATTGAAGGTTCCTGAGTCAGGGACTCAGACTAGCTGGCGTCAGCCACTGGGTTTTAATTCTACTACTGGACACTCTTCCATGAGAGGCACACTGCCAGAATATTGTCAGAGATGCTTGCCTTACATTATCCATTCAGAAAGAGAGCTCAATAACTTAATCCAGTGGTCGGCAAACTGCGGCTCTCGAGCCACATGTGGCTCTTTTGGTCCATTCAGTGTGGCTCTTCCACAAAATACCACGACTTGGGCCAGTCTATTTTGAAGAAATGGCATTAGAAGAAGTTTAAGTTTAAAAAATTTGGCTCTCAAAAGAAATTTCAATCATTGTACTGTTGATATTTGGCTCTGTTGACTAATGAGTTTGCCGACCACTGATTTAACCAATAACCCAGCTCCTGATAGGTACACCTGGTCTCCAGATTTTCTGACATCCACCCAGCACAGCAGTGACAGCATAAAATAAGTAAAACTTAAAAAAACACACCCATACAGACACTTGTGCCCATTGCCTAGGAACTACAGGCCCCTATATTTTGTTTTGCTCTGATGGACAGAGTTTCTGAGCTGCTATTTTCCAAAAGATGGCGAGGGCTATAAAGTTTTTGGAAAGAATAGCAAGACAGCTGGTTCCTAAAAAAAAAGACAATATATATTCATTTGCTAGGCACAGAGCTAGGCACTGGGGACATAATAATGAATAAATAGGATAGACATTGTCTTTGGTCTTATTTACCTTACCGGCTAAAAAGGAACTTATTGAACTTAACCTATGTGCTGCCATAACATTGTGACGCTGTCATTTATTTATTCATTACATGCTGCCTATCATGCTTTGTGTTAAGAGGAGGGAATGAAATGATGAGCAAAGCCAGATATGATTCTTGCCTTCTTGGAGCTCACCATCTAATGAGGAAAACATTAAATAATTACATAGCACACATGGTGCTGTGAGATCCTACAAATAGGGAAAACTGGCTTCATCAAGTGAGGAGATTCTTGCTTGAGGAAGTGACACTTAAGCTGACATGAAGGTTAAATAGGAGTTAACTGGGCAATGAGGAGAGGGAACATTCCAGGTAGCTCCAACAGCATGTGAGACGATCCTGTTGGAGAAGGAAAGATGGGTAAGCAGGAAGGATTTTGAAAGAGGTCAGCTGGAGAGCTGAGAATAAGGAGCTCCCTGAGGCCAGGGGAGCCTGAGCAGTAAGTAGGGCAGGCAGGTAGGAGAGTGTACCTTCCCAGTTGGTCTCTAGGTTAATGGTCATGGTGCTCCTGCAAGACACAGAACTTGGAAGCAAAGAGGCTGGCTGCATCAGCGGGCAGAAAGAAGACTAGGTGGCGGCTTTCCAGAGCACCACATTCAGTACGGGGCTAGAATGCTGTTTGGAGAGCCCACTGATTTAAAGTTCTTCAGCTGTTACTTGTATGTTTCTCAGCTATTATGCGAATAAAAATATTTCCCTTTCATGGTTCTTATGAGACTGAACAAGTTAATATATTAAATCATTTAGCACATGCTTGGCTCATGGCAGGCATTCAATAAATAATAGCAGTTCTTTCTCTTCAGCTGTTCATGGAGGCATTGGTAGTGCTGGTTCCCTCCCACGGTTAAGATATGTGGAAGCATGAGTCTAGGCCTCCTTTGCGCGGTCCGACTTTTTTCTCTCCCATTTTAAATAAGCCTTACAATAATGTCCAGAGCCGGTTCTGATGCCCCTTAGGAAAGCTGGACCATGGTCTTCACCTGCCTGGTGCACCATGAGCATTCTTTTAAAAGCCACCTCTCGCTTCCCTCACCTTTTTAGGTGTATGGGTGGGTATCTTTCCATTTGGAAATGTCCGTCCCACACCTGGCAGGGAAGCCCAGCAGGAGAAAGGCACACCCACCACGCCCAGCCCGGGCCCGCCCAGCCCGGGCCCGCCCTGCCGCGGCGCCCACCGAGAGTCTGTCCTCCGCAGAGACTGGGTCTCCGCGCGGCGGGACGGGCCAATCAGAAGAAGTTTGGCCCTCTGCAGTTTCCGTCCGCTCACTAGGCGGCGCTGCGGCGGCCCCGGCTGCTCCCGGGCTGTCGCGGGCTGGGGCTGTTGGGCTGCCGGCTGAGGCTCGTGGCCATGGAGTGGGTTTCGGAGTCGGCGGCTGTGAGGCGGCACCGCGTCGGAGGCGAGCGCCGGGACGGCCCGGCCGCCTCGCCGCAACCGGAGCGGGAGGCCCGGGCACTGGAGACCCTGGTGGACGCGCGCGGCGGCGGCGGCGGCGGCGGCGGCGGCAGCAGCAGCGCGAGGACGCGGAAGCGGAGCGGGGCGGGTAGCGGAGGCGCGAGCGGGGCTGCGTGGACCGGGCTGTCCGAGACGCGCGCCGCGCTGGGGCTGGCGCTCTACCTGCTCGCGCTGCGGACACTCGTGCAGCTGTCGCTGCAGCAGCTCGTGCTGCACGGGACCCCGGACCACCCCCGGGAGTTCAACGCGCGCCAAGCCAGGTACTGGCCGCCATCCCGCCCGCGCGTCCCCTTTGGTTCCCGCGCGTCCCCTGCCGGAGCCCGGGCACCGCACCTGGTGCACCCACCCCTGCGGGACCGCTCGGGCTCGCCGGCGCCACCTGACTCCGCGTGGGGTGGAGTGGGGTGCCCTTGCGCGTCCCTCTCCTGGATACTCGACCTTACAGGACGCGGGGCTGGCTTGCATTGCCCCCCGCTAAGCTGGTGCTGCCGGTGGGGGTGGCCCCGGGGACCGCGCCGGCGTTCCGCTCCCTTGCTGCCCCACCTGCGGACGGTTTGCTTGTTAGCCGTCCCTCATCGTCTGGAGCAGCTCTCACTTTTTACGAACGCTTCTGCTTTCCAAATGAAACGCTGGAGCGTGAAATTGGTGTACCTAGCCGGTTTAGTAAATTCGGCTCCTGGGGAGGTATCGGGGAAGGGGATCCTGCAGTCAGTGGTCCAACTTTTTGAGGGTCACAGCCCTCACGTCTGAAAGCTAGGGAGGCTCAGCCTGGAAGACTACACAACACTTCACAATTTTACAATTCCAGAAGTTCTCAGATTCCCGGCGGTTATTCTTGGGTCCCTGGTGTGTAAGGTTTAACTTAAAAAAAAATAAATTAGAAAACACCATTAGGTGTGCTAGAAAGGTGATTAAGTCAAATGTATTGTAGCCTAAGTGTCAGCTCAAAACCTTCAGCTAGCAGAGTTTTCAACAGCCACTGTGATTTAAAACCTTTTTCTTTTTAATACAGTGTGCTGGAAGCTTATTAAGGATTTTCCGGAACACCCTCCTTTCCCCGCCTCCTTTTTCCCCACTTGGAATGCAGTGAAAAGACAAAACAGTTTTTTGTTTGTGTGTTTTAGGAGTAGAGTTAGTTTTGGCCTGAGTTGAAGTTATTAGGCCTTGTGTGCACAATAGAAGGGTTGAGTCCATTCCTTACAATAAAAAATTGTTGTTTGTTTGTTTATTTAAACTCTGGACTTAATTGTCTTCGCTCACTGGTTTCCCTAACCCAGAATCAGTAGCTCTCCAGAGTGTGGCACAATGAAATTGCACTCTGCATTTACACATTTACACATTTCGACTTGAATCTCTAGTCTTTGTATGAGGATTGAATTTGGGAGTGGGTGAGTGGATAGAGGAGAAACTGATGGAATGTTCCTAAATGATAAAAGGCAACCTTTTTAAAAATTATGTTTTATTTTTAAATTCAATTTATTTTTTCATTTATTGTCTACATTCAATATTCTTTTGTATTAGTTTTGGGTATACAGCATAGTGGTTAGACAGTCATATACTTCAGAAAGTGTTTCCCCCCAAAAGGTACCCCTTTTTATGGGAGAAGTGAAAGAACTTGTTTTGCAGGGCGAGGGGAATTGTAGAGGAAAACTTGTCTTGTGCTAAGTGTTAATCATCATTCTTTTGGTGACTTCCAGGGATCATCTTGAACACATAACATCCATTGGCCCCAGGACTACAGGAAGTCCAGAAAATGAAATTCTGACTGTGCATTACCTCTTGGAACAGATTAAACTGATTGAAGTTCAAAGCAACAGCCTTCACAAGATTTCAGTAGATGTACAGCGGCCCACAGGCTCCTTTAGCATTGACTTTTTGGGAGGTTTTACAAGTTATTATGACAACATCACCAACGTTGTGGTAAAGCTGGAACCCAGAGATGGAGCCCAGCATGCTGTTCTGGCTAATTGTCATTTTGACTCTGTGGCAAACTCACCAGGTATGTGCCTGTTTTTCGGTCTACTTGAAGTCATCCCAGCCCAGAAAGCTTATGAATGCCAAGCTGATTGGTCAGTTCTGGGATATCATTTTCTTGGACAAACCTTTTTAGTTTTGGCAGGCCAGGATAATTAGAATAGTATCATTTAGTTTAAGATTTAACCCCTTGCTATTCTCTCAAGTGCTTTATTATTATTATTAAACACTAGAGGCAGTGCTCAGATTCATGCACCAGTGGCGTCCCTTAGCCTGGCCTGTGCCCTCTCGCAATCCCTTGGGGGATGTTAGAAGCCAGGTGCCTGGATTTGGCCCTATCCCTACAGGCCAGGTTGAGGGACCCCATGGGTGCACAAATCCATGCACTGGGTCAGTTATGGCCTGATTCCTGCAGGCCAGGTCGGCTTCTAGTATGTATATAAGATTTTTGGTTAATCTCTTCTCACTCTCCTCCATTCCCCTTTCACTCTGAGATTCATCAGTCTGTTCCATGTTTCCGTGCCCATGCATTGAGCGTCTGCCCGCTGGTGGTCATTGTGCATCATAGCTACTGGTTGAATGGTCGCTTAGGCTTTTATATATATAAACTAGAGGCCTGGTGCACGAAATTTGTGCGGGCGGGGGTGTCCTTCAGTCCAGCCTGCTCCCTCTCCAATCTGGGACCCCTTGAAGGATGTCCAAGAAGGATCGGGCTTAAACGGGCAGTCGGACGTCCCTCTCACAATCCAGGACTGCTGGCTCCCAATTGCTCACCTGCCTGCCTTTCTGATTGCCCCTAACCGCTTCTGCCTGCCAGCCTGATTAATGCCTGACTGCTCCCCTGCCAGCCTGTGTGCCAGCCTGTGTGCCCTCCCCTGCAGGCCTGGTCACGCCTAACTGCCCTTCCCTGCAGTCCTGGGTCCCCTCCAACTGCCCTTCCCTGTAGGCCCAGTCAACCCCAACTTCCCTTCTCTGCTGGCCTGGTTACCCCTAACTACCCTCCCCTGCAGGCTTGATCACCCCCAACTGCCCTCCCCTGCAGTCCTGGGTCCCCTCCAACTGCCCTTCCCTGCAGGCCCAGTCAACCCCAGCTTCCCTTCTCTGCTGGCCTGGTTACCCCTAACTACCCTCCCCTGCAGGCTTGGTCACCCCCAACGGCCCTCCCTTGTAGGCCTGGTCCCTCCCAACTGCCCGCCCCTGCTGGCCTGATCGCTCATAACTTCCCTCCCTTGCAGGCCTGGTCCCTGCAACTGCCCTCCCTGCTGGCCATCTTGTGTCCACATTGGGACAGGATCTTTTGACCACATGGCGGCAGTCATATTGTGTATTGGAGTGATGGTCAATCTGCATATTACTCTTTTATTAGATAGGATAGAGGCCTGGTGCATGGGTGGGGGCCAGCTGGTTTGCCCAGAAGAGTGTCCTGGATCAGGGTGGCCTGAGTGAGGGGCCTGTGGTGGTTTGCAGGCGGAGGCCCTGTATCTGGGATTTATCTTCTACAATTGAAACTTTGTAGCCTGGAGAGGAGCTAAGCCTTCTGCCTTTGAAACTTTGTTGCCTTAAGCGGAGGCCTGAAGGGCCAGGGTGTGCAGAAAGCTTGGCTTCCTCCATCATTAGGGGCAACCCAAGCCTCCCTCCTGCTTCTCTGTGGCTGTAGCCATCTTGGTTGGGTTAATTTGCATACTCACTCTGATTGGATGGTGGGCGTGGCTGGTGGGCGTGGCTTGTGAGGTAGCGGAGGTACAGTCAATTTGCATATTGCTCTTTTATTAGATAGGACTAGAGGCCTGGTGCACAAAATCATGAATGGGTAGAGTCCCTAAGCCTTGCCAGTGATCAGGGCTGATCTGTGGGGTGACTGGTGGGGACATTGGGGGATCCCCACTGGCACCCCCTTTGGCTGGCCTGGGGCCTGCAGGCTGGGGGCAGCTCCTGCATTGAGTGTCTGCCCCCTGGTGATCAGTGCGTATCATAGTGACCAGTTGTTTCACTGTTCAGCCAATTTGCATATTAGGCTTTTATATATAGGATGAATGCCAGCAGCCCCAGGACAGGACATGGCATGTTGGTGGTAGATCGAAGCAGCTTTATCAGTGTTACCAATATGTGTCCCTGATTCCTGGAGTTAGGTTCTGCCTCTTCAAGTGTTTGTTTACTCACCTATCTATTGTACTAAGCTTTGGGGATATAGGATAGAGGAGCAGACTGTGCCTTCACAGATACAGGGTTTGGAGGACATCTTTCCTAGCAGTTTCTATCAACCTGTAAAGTGACAGCCCACTGGGGATGCCATTCTGTTAGAAAACCTCATAAATCGTCCTCTGAAAATACTTTGTCAAAATAGGATACTTGATTTTACAAAAGTGCCTGACACAATAAATATTTTGAATGAATGAGAATCCCCTAAATTGAACTTTCATTTAAAAATGTAAGATTCATGAGAAAAATGTTTTTAGTAATTGTGAAAAAGATTGTAAGTAGAGAGGAATAGAAACTTGTAGCATTTTACAATGGAATCATAGCAGGCTAGAGGTAGACAAGACCTGAATGGCATCTGGTTCAAACTCCACCCCCCTCTGCCCTTCATTTGACACAGGAATAAACAACTGATCAACACAGATCAGAGACAGAGGGAGGAGTTCCAGGTAGGACCTGAGTTTCCTGGCCAGTCAGTTCTTTCATCTACATTTGAAAGGAAGGAGAGTTAATGCTCCCTTTGGCAATCTATTTAACCTCTTTTCTCCTCAGTGTCTGATCTGTGAAGTGGAGTTAATAGTACTTTTCTATTAGCATTTCCCCCACTATTAATTGTTATTTAATATTATTATTTCTGGATTGCTGAAACTTACAGCAGACCCAATATGATAATCTAGAACTACACAAAATATAAGATAACATTATTTGCTTGATTCATCCTAGGACATCTTTAATCAGGAAACCTGCCAATTGCATTTAGAATGTAGCATGCTGTTTTAATTTAATGTTTTTATTGATTTTTTTTTTTTTTTAGAGAGACAATGGAAGGAAGAGGGATAGAGAGATAGAAATGTCAATTAATATAGATTGGCTGCCTCCTGCACCACTCTTCCCTCCTCCCCCTTACCTCTCTCCCCTCCTTGCACTGGGGATCAAGCCAGCAACCCGGGCATGTGCTCTGACCAAGAATTGAACTGGTGACCTCTTGGTTCATGGGTCATGCTCAACCCCTAGCCATACTGGCCAGGCTATAACATGCTTTTTTAAAAAAATCATACATATATTTCTAAGGTTACATGATAAAAGCAACTAGATTTGAAAAAAAAATTTTTTTTAAAGTTTTTAACAAAAACAGTTGAGCACATTGAGCACACAATGATCTGGTGAATTATCAGCTGTCAGTAGAGAGGTCAGCAGGACCAATGTGAATTGCTTAGGGTAGGAGAGATTCACATGTATTTGTAGCATGAGAAGAGATGGATATCATCCCTTCCATGTTGGCACGATGTCCCAATGACATGTTTATTATGAAATTGTCTTGTTTCTATCAGATATTTTTTCAAATGTTAAAAAAAGTCAGTATATACGCATTTGTTTTTATAAAGTCAGAAATATATTTGTGTGTGCTAGGGTTTCAAACCAGTAGTCTTTTATGCTTGTTTCAAAGCAATAATAAGTGTCACTTTCTGTCCACTATTATGATGCTTAAATTCTAGGACAGGACAAGTTAACATCAAGGTTATTTAAGAGCATTGTATAGAAAAAAGATGTGCATTCAAGTATCCAAAATATAGTGCCAAATGCTATAAATTATATATATGGAGTCCAATAATGAAAGGATGGCATTTTTGTGAGTCATTGGAACTCACTTTCAATTAAAATTTTATAAGATCATCTATACCAACAGTCCCAAGGCCATTTCTGTCAATAATAAATCGTTAAAAATAGTTTTAAAGAACACACTCATAAAATAGATGATCAGCTAAATCCTTTCGGTGAGTGAACTAATTGAAACATGGGCATTCTTTTAAAGTTGTTCTCAGCAACATATCTGGACCTTAGGGATCATTACCCATTAGAAGTAATATTACCCACAGAAAGGACTTAAATGTCTTCTTGGGTTTGCTGCGTGGTTCCAGGTTGTTGGTAGAAGAGACATTGAGTTATTTTAGGAGTGGCTTCAATTTCTGGGTTAATTCTAAATAGAAAGAGATGTTGGTTATCCACTCAGTCGTTATAGATACTGCTCTCTAATTTTTCTTCGCTGTCTTAAAGATATTTGACCTTCTCTGGTTTTGTTCTCATACAACAGAACCATTAAAATGAAGGAAGATAAATGGACAGTTTAACTTTTAAATCAACCCTGTATAGATATGTCTCTCTCAATTTCCCTTTCTCGTTGAATAAAGAAAATTTTTATAGCTTGATTTTTAATTTAAAGTAACTCACAGTCTCAGAGTTTAAAAACCATTAAACACCTTCAGTGTGAGGCTATGCAAAGGAAAGAACAAACAAACAAAAAAAGGGTGTTGTGATCCTAGAAGGTGGCACTTTTTACTGATTGCTACATATACTTCTGATTTGATAGTAGGTAGGTAGTTATTACTTAGTTTCACGTGGATTTAAAATGCAATCCAGTATTTATTGCCAAGACAAGTAATAATAGGTAATAAGTAGTTTCTTCTTGAGTAGGAATGGAGTCTGGAATTTAACAATACCACAACAAGCGTTTTAGCTAGCTACAGAGCCTGCCTTAAATTTGCAAAGAGAAGGAAAAACTAACATTGAATGCAGGCCACGTTATTTTGCACTTCTCACAACACACCTGTGAGGTAGATATCATTAGCCTGCTCTCTAGACCAGGAAGTTGTAGGGTAAATGACAGAGCTAGAATTTATTTCCAACTCTTTCTTACTTTAACAACCATACTAAACCGCCCAGCCAGAGTAGCTCAGTTGGTTGAGCGTCGTCCTGTGCACACGTATGGAAGGCAACGGGTTGCTCTTTCTCTCATACAGCTATGTTTCTCTCTCTTCCTCCCCCGAAGCATGTCCTTCAGTAAGAATTAAAAAACAAAACCAAACCTGTGCTAAACTCTGTAGCGCCTTGTCTCCCAGTGGGTAAACCTGAAGATGCTATTTGTCTGGGTTATTACGGCGCCTATTTACTTTGATTACTCTTTAAATTTTTTATTTTGGAAAATTTCAAATATGTATAAAAACAGAATTGTTTAATGAACCTGTTTAATGTCACCCAGCTTCTATAATCTGATTTGTTTCTTTACCTCCACCCCTGCTACTCTTAATTATTTTGAAGCAGATCTCAGCTGTATCTGTTGCTCTGTATTTCAGTCTAAATCACTGAAAGATAAGGACTATTGTTTGACATGCTCATAATACTGTTAATTGCCTCATTTAAAAAATAATAATTCCTTAATATCAAGTATCTAATCAGTTACTTTACCTCTTATAGTGCTTTAAAAACAAGGCACTAAAGCCATCTTTATAGTCACCTTTATTAATTAATATGTAAAGCTTCCGAATGAAGAAGTAGTTAAGTGATTTGATGAGGTCCTCTGCTTTATCAGTGGCAGGACTGGAGATACTACTCAATTCATTAGTCTCCTTCCCTGTCTTATTAGATTTGGCATCTTCTTTGTACTTTTTTTTAAAATCACATCTTCTTAGAAAAATCTTTAAAAAAATGCTATACCATCCCAACTGACCCCTCTGTAAATGCGAATGATCTGAAGATTTATGATTTTGGCAGCAAACCGGGCAGGAAAGGAGAGGGTGGCAGGGGGAAATGACCTAGGAAGCTGTGAGCACTAGAAGCGAGAATATTATAGAGGATGTGGAAGGAGGATAAAGAAGGGAATACAGTACTTTGGGCTAATGAAAATATCAGATTTTATTTTATTTTAATCCTCACCCGAGGACATGCTTTTATTGATTTGAGAGAGAGAGAGAGGAAGGGAGATGGAGAAAGAGAGAAACATCTATGTGCAAGTGAGCATTGATTAGCTGCTTCCTGCAGGCGCCCAGACCAGGGATGGAACAGAAATCTCGGTTGTGCCCTGATGGGGAATCGAACCTTTGACCTTTCCTTATATAGGATGATGCTACCACCAACTGAGCCACACCAGCCAGGGGAGAGAATGCTAGGTTTTAGAATTAATTTAGGTCTGATCTGGTTGATTATTCAACAGACGTTAATACTCTGGCCTAGGTATAGCTCTAGACATTGAGAGTAGATCAACCAGCAATCCAAAGATCCCTGTTCTCGTGGTGTTTACTGCTGGTGGGTATGATTGTCACATAATGGTGACAGGTGGAGCTGTGCTTCTGGTTTTGTAGGTATGTGATACTCCCTGATGAGATAACCCCATTCCTTGCCCTGATGCTTCATACTGTAAAGATTTTAAAATCTGAGGAGCAAGTCTGTTTTTAAAATATATATATATATATATTTTATTTATTTTTCACAGAGAGGAAGGAAGAGGGATAGAGAGTTAGAAGCATCGATGAGAGAGAGACATCCATCAGCTGCCTCTTGCATGCCCCCTACTGGTGATGTGCCCACAACCAAGGTACATGCCCTTGACTGGAATCGAATTTGGGACCCTTCATTCCACAGACTGATGCTCTATCCACTGAGCCAAACCGGTTTTGGCTTTTTTTTTTTTTTTTTAATTTAAAGGTGCCAGTGATGATGCTGTTAGCTGTTCGGTGATGCTGGAAGTCCTCCATGTCTTGTCAACATCTTCAGAAGCCTTGCATCATGCTGTCATATTTCTCTTTAATGGTGCTGAGGAAAATGTTTTGCAGGTAAGATTTTACTGTTGTAAGTACTAGACTTGGATAATAATGATAGTAATAATAATAACTTATGCATTTTAATTCTTCATTTGAGTATTATCATAAAATCATATACAGAAGAAATGTTGTACCTGCAGTACTATAAAAGTTCTACAGCCACCTCTGTATACATTAGAGGCCCAGTGCATGAAATTTGTTGCACTGGAAGGATCCCTAGTGGCTACTGGCTGCCGACCACCGCCCACCGGCGAGGGCCTCCCTCCCTTCCCCCAGCCCGCCTTCTGGTCTAACTCCTGGACAACTCCCCGGTGGGGGACAATTTACATACTTCACTTTTATTATATAGCATGTTCAGTATTTGAAAACCAACTTAGAACAGGTCATCTTGTCAGTGTTTGATTCTTGTCAGTGTGATGGCATAATTATTCATCTTAGGTTTTCTTTGACTGCAGTTTCAGAGGTGTTTGAGGCAGGCACACAGTATGAACACCCAGCCCTGGAGGTCGTCCTTCTTTTCTTTGTTGTTATTATTGTTGTTGTTTTTCTTTCCTTTGCTTAGCCTCACACTGAGGTTGTTGTGTGGCACTACTCATGGAAACCAGGATGTTTTCTGTGATGGTGACTTTCCACTCAGCAAACTGCACACAGCTATTATGCCTTGAGAGAGAAACAGATATGTGTCTTTAGATATTGCCTTTGAAAAAATGATTGTTTTCTTATTCTTCCCCTTATCAACATAGATGTTCTGTTTTTAAGCAAAATAGAGACTTTGATAATCTCAAATTGTTTAACTTATATCTGTTTTCTTTCTCATTCAGGCCAGTCATGGTTTCATTACTCAGCACTCCTGGGCCAACTCAATTCGTGCATTTATTAACCTGGAGGCAGCAGGTGTAGGAGGGAAAGAACTTGTATTCCAAACAGGTATGTAAGACTATACCAGATGAGACAAAGTAGGTTTATAGTTGTGAGTACATGAAACACAGACTGTATTCTTGTATTATTACTTATTAATTATTGTATTATTTACCATATGGACAACTGGAAATCTACATTTGCCCCACCCTGAATTTCATATTTGAATGTAGTTGTATTGTATTACATTAAACAAGAATTGAATGTAATTCTTGTTTTTATAAAAGTGGAAAGTTTGTGAAAATTAAGTTATCTCTCTAATGAAATGAACATTTAAAAAAATCTATATATTTTATTGATTTTTTTTTTTTTTTTTTTTACCGAGAGGAAGGGAGAGGGATAGGGTGTTAGAAACATCAATGAGAGAGAAACATCCATCAGCTGCCTCCTGCACATTCCCCACTGGGGATGTGCCCGCAGCCAAGGTACACGCCCTTGACCAGAAACGAACCTGGGACCCTCCAGTTCACAGGCCGATGCACTATCCACTGAGCCAAACCAGTTCGGGTTGAGCATTCTTTTTAATGCATAAGGTAGTTTTAGCTTGTCTTTGTTAAAGTTTTTAACCAAATAATACTAATAGCACCTAATACTTGTATAGTGCTTATTACATGCCAAATGTTCAAAGTACTTCGTGTGTGTGTGTGTATGTATATGTTTGTGTGTGTGTACATATATATACTGATTGGCCAGATTATTATGATCTCTGAAAACATAATAATCTGACCACTCAGTATACTTCCCTTAAGTACCTCATGTATTTGATATCAAAGATACTGTAAATCGTGTACTTGATCAGTTTTCCTCTTTGCACTGGCTGATAGAAAGCTGAGGGAAAATAGGTGGTTGATCCCCAGCAAGAGTCTAGAATACTTTTGGTACCTATTTGAGATACAAATACATTGAGTGGCCAGATTATTATGTGTTCAGAGATATGTGTTCAGAGATAGGTAGGTAGGTAGGTAGGTAGATAGATAGATAGATATACTAGAAGCCTGGTGTACAAATGATGCACTGGGCAGGAGGGTGGGGTGGGGATTGGGCGCCCTCAGCCTGGTCTTCACCCTATCGCAGTCTGGGACCCTGAAAGGGATGTCCACCTGTGGGCTTAGGCCCAGTCTCCAGGGGGATTGGGCCTAAACCGGCACTCAGACATCCCTTTCGCAGTCCGGGACTCTCACAGTCCAGGATCCTTTGCTGCTTACTGCCTGCCTGCTGTGGGTAGGCTCCCGCAATCACTGCTGCACTCCCCAGCCATGAGCCTGGATTCTGGCTGAGCAGGGGGGAGCACCACTCAACCAGAAGCTGGGCTTGCTGCTCCTTAGAGCTGGTCCCGCCCCCTGCCCACTGGTGGAGGGTGTAGATTGGGGGCCAGGCTGGCTGGGGGAGCGGCCGTGGGAAGTTGAGGCGCCACACTTTTGCCCTGTCTAGCCTCTGGGGAGGCGCAGGGACCACACTGCTCCCTCTCCCACCGCCTCTGTGGAAGAGGATGTGCCAGAACCACCATGGCTGGCCTGATCATGCAGGCTCACTGCTCCCGCTCCCTGCCCACTGGTCATTCCTGAAGGTTGTTCTGCCGTCATGTCTAATTAGCATATTAGCTCTTTATTCTATAGGATATATATATATATATATATGCCACTTCATCCTCAAAACACCATGGAAAAATGAAGGCTAAAAACAAAAAAAAGAAAATGATAAAAGCAAAAAACCACCAGAACCCCCAAGTAAAAAAATAAAAAAATAAAAATAAAAAACTGAATCATGCCATGGAGAAAAGAAACACATAAGAAAGAAAATAGAAGCAAAGGTCAATGAGTGGTGGTAAAACAAGTTTTTCTGATGTGGGAGAGCGAGCACATTCAACAAGCAAATCTAGAGCTGGCATACAATTACCTTATCTGTCAACATTAGTCAGCTTTTTGCTAAATTTTATTGTAACAAATAACCCTGAATCTCAGTAGGTTACAATAAATAGCAAAGGCTTATTTCTTCCTCGAGTTACATTTGGTTGCTGGATAGCTGAAGTTAAGCTTCACGTAAGACATTAGTCCCACGTGTCTTACTCATGCTGAGATCCAGGCTGAAGGAGATGCCCCAGTCGGCGATGAGTTGATCTCATGGCCAAAGGGATGGACCATGTGATGCTCTGACAGGTCTTCTCGATTAAGTTTCATCTCTCTCGCATTCAGATTTAATTTGCCACAGCAGTTCCTGTGGCTGAGCCTGCCGGTAACAGGGTGAAGAAATGTACATGCTGCTTCCACAGGGAGGCATTATCAGTTACATGGGAGGGAGGAGGGAATAACTGTGAACAAAAATACATTTTCTCTCACTGACCTATAGAGAAAATGGCCACATTTGGAAAAAGTTGTATATGTATGAAGATGAGTGCAGAATCCTATACAATAAAAGGCTAATATGCAAATTGTCCCCTCAACTGGGATATTGATGGGGGGGCGGGGCCAGCTGGCAAACCACCTGCAGCCCCTCATTCTGGCCAGCCGTGCCGCTGATTGGCCTCCATCACCCTGCTCCAGGGGCAGGCCCTCTGGCCAACCACCTGTGGCCCCTCCTCCTGGCTGACCCCACCCCCGATCGGCCCCCATACCCTGGCCAATCACCTGCAGCCCCTCACTCCAACCAGTCCTGTCCCCAGTTGGCCCCCACCACCCTGATCTGAGGGCAAGCCAGCCAACAAACCACCTGTGGCCCCTCCCCCAGGCTAGCCTGGCTCGATTGGCCCTGATCCCGGGCAGTGTGCCAGACGCCACCTGTGCACGAATTCGGTGTACGAATTCATGCACTGGGCCTCTAGTTATTAATAATAAAAATTATAAGTAGTAATAAGGAACTTTGTGGTATATTCAGTATTTTGCAGTTATTGAAATGACCATTGTAATATCTAGCAACACAGGAAAAGCATTGAACATGTTTAGTGAAAGAGCAATTTACAATTATATATACCCTATGAGTATAGCTACATAGACACAATCATAAATTTTTTTAAAAATTGAAGATATGGCCCTTGCCGGTTTGGCTCAGTGAATAGAGCATTGGCTTGTGGACTGAAGGGTCCCAGGTTCGATTCCAGTCAAGGCACATGCCTGGGTTGTGGGCTTGATTCCTTGTAGGGAGCGTGCAGAAGGTAACTGATCAGAGATTCTCATCATTGATGTTTTTATCTCTCTCTCCCTCTCCCTTCTCTGAAATCAATAAAAATATATTTAAAGAAATTGAATATTTGAAAAGAAGTTAGGATGATGGACTTTTGAGTGATTTTTAATTTTTAAACAAAATTTTTTATGGTGTTTTAAAATAAATAATTTTATTTTCTGAAAGGTTATGTTGTCATGTTTCATTTTAAGGTCCTGAAAATCCTTGGTTGGTCCAAGCTTACGTTTCCACAGCCAAACATCCTTTTGCGTCTGTGGTGGCTCAGGAGGTTTTTCAGAGTGGCATCATTCCTTCAGATACTGACTTCCGCATCTACAGGGACTTTGGGAACATTCCAGGTATTTTATCAGTTGTGGACTACAGTGTGATGATGCTTACATTAATAGCAAGTTTTACATTTTGGAAGTCTATGAGTACACAGCATTTTCTGAGCACATTCTCTGTGAGAGCTGAGTATCCTGACTCACTGAAACTAAGCTCCTGCTATTTCCCTTTTCTTTTAAATTCTGCTCTAGTTAAAATGTTTGCCTTTTTTAAGAACATGTCACCTTGCCCCACAATGCCACAGGAGAACTGAGGAGAACTGTTCAGTTCATTCCCAAAAGATGCTAATCGATCTTTGTGGGGGAGGGGGCGGGTTTGACTTTCATTGCTATTTTGCTTTGCCAACAGCCTGGGTGGACTGTATAGCTTATTTGAAGTTAAATTTGGCTCTGGCCTGGCAAGGCTGTAGATGGCAAAGTTTCGAGGATGTCCCATGCTCAGTATTCTTGCTCCTTGGCTGGGGGACTTTAGTGGGCAGTAGTGTGCCTCCTCACTTGTGTTTTGAATTATGTGCCACAGCTATAGGTTCTGTAAGCATATGGAAGGGGCAAAGCAATCATGCTGCTGCTTTGGCATTTTGTCTCTTAGAAATTTAATACATTAAATAAACAAATCTAAAACAAGTTGATCTTTAAAGCAAAATGACCTTTTTTGTGTGTGTATGTTTTAGGAATAGACTTAGCTTTTATTGAGAACGGATACATTTATCACACCAAGTATGACACAGCGGACAGAATTCTCACAGATTCCATTCAGAGAGCAGGTTGGTATTCTAATTTAAAGTTTTCATACATGGTAAGATGGGATATTAGGGATGACCTATAAAGCTATAAATATTTTGTGGCCTGAGCATTAGAGAGGCAGTGTATGGTGTGAATGAGCTGGGGCTTTGGAGTTAGAGATCTGAGGACTTAAATTTAGCTTTGAAGACTAGTTTAGCAATTAAGAGTATAAGACTATTTATTGTGGGGAATTGGTAAGGAGTTGACCCAGGGTTATGGTAGGATTGCTGAGTGAAGAGAGTCTAGCCAAAATGGAAGCTGTGCATTGGAGGTGGCACCAACACATTTGGGTATCTTGTCCAGGTGCAAAAAAGTTACATTGATCCGAGGTTGGGTGGTGAGGGTTATAGGACACGTGTCAGGAAAACACAGGGCAAGGGAGTTAAAGTGCTCTCCAGAGAGATGTGGGGTAGTGAGGGGAGGTAAGTCTGATACTGAGCCTTAAAGAGTTGTTGGGATTTGGCCTAGCGGGGATTACATTCCAAGTAAGAGCACAGCATGGGGTAGGGTGTGCTTGTGTATTGGGGTTGTGGGGGGCTGTTGGTGAGTAGATTGTCAGATTGCAGTCTAATGGAAGCTGTATTTTCAGCAATAAAGGGAAACGAGGTAGAAGTGTGAGGGTAGAGAAAATTGTAGAAAGCTTTTCAAATCAGCCAGAAGATGCTGTAGAAATAAGGGATAATGAAAGGCCTGAGTACATGAATGAATGATGGCTTTAAATGCTGTTAGTCTCATGATGCTATCTGGAGTGGATGGGGGAGAGTGGGGAGAGTCATGAATGAGGTAACTTAAGCCAGGAGACAAAATTTTAAGTGTGGAACAATGAGGACCTAGTCTGTGGTGTTGACAAAAGATAGAAGGGGAAGGGGAGAGGTAGAAAAGTAGATTCATTTTAATGTAAACTCAACAAGACTTGACAAGTTAGAGAGAAGGGATAAATCAGATGGATGGCGGCAAAGACGATTGAAAAATTATAAAGCTTAGCTGGCTAGGGAGAGATGATGCTATTGACTGTAATAGGGATGTGGGAAGGCGAGCCTCATCCAGAGCAGCAACAAAGAAGGGAAGGTCACCATGAACCCTGTGAGACCCATAGGATGGGGGTTGTCTGTGAACCGACCAGATGAAAATACAGATACAGTTTAGAGCTCTTGGAGCAGCGGTTCTCAACCTTTTTTAATTCTGCGACCTTTTAATACAGTTCCTCGTGTTGTGGTAACCCCCGGTCTTAAAATTATTTTCGTTGCTACTTCATAAATGTAATTTTGCTACTGTTAATGAATCATAATGTAAATACCTGTTTTCGGATGGTCTTAGGCGACCTTGCTAGCACTTTTCAACCTGTAGGTCGAGACCCACAAGTTGAAAACCGCTGCTGTAGAGCCTAAGGCCATCAGAAAACACAGATATTTACATTATGATTCATTAACAGTAGCAAAATTACATTTATGAAGTAGCAACGAAAATAATTTCATGGTTGGGAGTCACCACAACATGAGGAACTGTATTAAAAGGTCATAGCATTAAAAAAGGTTGAGAACCACTCTCTTGGAGGAACTTGGTATATTGGTTTGTGTGTGGAAGGCATAGAGAATACCACAAAAAGTATAGAGAATGGTAATGTTTATTTGGAAGAGCAAAGCAACAGTAGAGGATTACACTTGAGCTTTTGAAGTCCCATTAACACATTTTTAGGGAGCCAGGAGAGGCAGTGTAAGAAATCCTGTGGTAAGACAGTGTGGTGTCTGAGGTGAAAAGGAGAGAAAGTAAAGGATGCGATGGGCAGGCGGAAGAAATGCCAACCATTCAAGGTTTTTTATTACTCCTGTGTTAAAGCTCAAACTCATCCATTCTTTCATTGACACAGCAAACATTCATTACCTCTGATGTGCCAGGTTCTGCGTGATAATGACTCTTCCTGTCATTGCTGAGCAGTCTCTCTCCTCATTCATAACTCCTGTTTCTGTATTTGGAACTTTCCTTCCTCAGGGCCTGCCTCTCCAGAGTTCTCAGTCTGGACAGTCTCCCCACTGTGTGAGCTGTAAATACCACTTGCTCAGGGTTGCTTCTCTGACTTCTCAGACTCCATTAGTCTCCCATGATATGTTTCTAGGGACCTCTAATACCTCTCCTTATTCATTATTTTTATTCAGATATAATTGACATTCCTTATTAATCCTTAATAACTTGTATACTAACTTGTGGTTTAGTGTCCGTGAGCTTCACGAGAGGTTTTGTCTCTTGGCTTACCACTGAATTGTGGTGTCGAGAGCAGCGTTGGCTGCATTACATGTAAAGTAAATGAATAGGCACTAAGAAACAGCTGTTGAGTTTGTCAACAGCAAGGGTACAGCTGATCACAGTAAATATAGTTCTAATAGATGGGAAAGGATGAAGGCCATTTGGCTGACTTTATAGGTGGAGAGGAAGTGGAGTACAAGCTTGGAGCTTATTTGAACAATGCAGTAAGAAAGTGGGGCCGAGCAGTAAGATGGTAGAAAGCTATTTCTTATCACATTCTTGATAGGTGTTTCTTTACTCAGACACTGGATGGCTTATTCAACTTTTATCTTTCTTTTCTTTGCTGATAGGTGACAACATTTTAGCAATTCTTAAATATCTAGCTACATCTGATGTGTTGGTTTCTTCTTCTAAGTACCGGCATGGGAACATGGTCTTCTTTGATGTGCTCGGCCTGTTTGTCATTGCCTACCCCTCTCGTGTTGGCTCCATCATTAACTGCATGGTGGTAATGGCTGCTGTTCTGTACCTGGGCAAAAAATTGTTGCAGCCCAAACATAACAGTGAGTATTTTCCCCTAAAACTACAATACTGGCATGGGTATAGAATTTGCCGGAAGTGTTTTTTTAGTCTGCTTTATCTTTCCAAGACATTAAAAATCCTAAGACAAATATTATTTGATTAATATAAGAAACTTCTCAATGAATATTAGATTATGCTCATTGTATTCTTAGTCTTGGTGAAGCAGACAGTTTTTATGTACTAATGCATGCCTTAGAAGTACCACATAGGAATTATTGAAACATGGTTTGTACAGGTTGACTTTTAGTGAAAAGTCCCATCAAAACATCAGGTCTATACTACAGACCACTAGCACACTGTTCTGAAGTATGAATGAACTGCTGCTAGTTAAATTGGTCCCCTTCTGCTTGCAATGTTTTACAGTCTAAGCTGGTATCTGCTGTTATGAGATAAAATATTCAGCAGCTAATTTAAATAATCCTTAATCACCAGTTATTTTCTGTGCGGCTGCTTTTCCTGTGATAGCTTCTTTTAGCAAAATTTTAGGTGGAACTTCGTTTTCCATTCTTGCTGATAGTTCAATACACAAAACATCCCAAATGGACAAAGATTAAGACAACCCACTTTCCCAGTGAGGAATCTGCAGTAGTCCTAAAAGATTATCTCTGAGTCTTTAATACCCACAAACTCTTTGTCAATGTTACTTGAATATTATTCCTTTCTACCTTCCCTGTTCTAGTATTTAATAGGTCTTAGCCCTGGGTCATTTCAATACTTATCTATTACATGGCAAATTTTCTGATTTAACGTGAGCCCCTCTAACTCTGCTGATTGGTTGTGAAATTGTTTGGTAAAGATGGCGGTCTCCACATTGTGCTTCTCTTCCTCAGCAGCTAACTACACGAAGGACTTCTTCTGTGGGCTTGGCATCACGGTGATAGGCTGGTTCACTAGCCTGGTGACCGTCCTCATCATAGCCGTGTTCATCTCTCTGATTGGACAGTCTCTCTCATGGTACAACCACTTCTATGTCTCTGTTTGTCTTTATGGAACTGCTGCTGCAGCCAAGATAATATTCATACATACCCTTGCAAAAAGATTTTATTATGTGGTAAGTGTTCAGCACATTTATTGATTTTTGTTTGCTGCCTTCAAGGATTGAAGACAAACTCAGTGGGATTCCTTGTCCAGTCATGTGCCACTTAGCCAGGGGATGCATTCTAGAAAAGGTCATCAGGCGATTTCATCATTGTGTGGCCTTCATCCATTATGCACTTACACACACCTAGATGGGGCAGCTGCTGCTGCTGGAACTGCCTGTGCCGTGCGCTCACAGAATGGCTGTACAGCATCACTACCTATGCTGGGCGGTGCATGGTGATGTCCCTCGGCGACAGGAAATTTTCAGCTCCATTTCAATGCGATGGACCTACCATCGTAATGTGGTCTGTCCTTGACTTCCTCGCGTGACTTTTCCCCGGTGGAGGAAAAGCGCAGATTATATACATGGCCGGATTTGGCCTTTTGAGCTATCAAACATTGTATGGCACCGTCATAGAAAACTGCCTCCAGAGCTGTGTTACGTTTCTGAAAGGCTGCTTATTCCTAGGGTTTTCTTGCAGACTTCAAATTGTGACAAAGTTGCAAGTGGTGTTAGGGGTGATAGCACTACTGTTAGCACTGCTGCATCTGCCTTCATTTTTGTAACCTGCTCTTGAATCTGCCAGCCTTCTCTGGGCTCACCTAATTGCTTATGTTTGAATAACTCTGTCCTCCACTGGGCTGTAGGCTCCATGAGGGCAGGGATTGTTTTATTATCCCCTGGGCTGAGGCAGCGTCTGACACAGCACTAGCATACAGTAAGTGTTTGCCACCTGCAAAGCCCTAACTGGTTTGGCTCAGTGGATAGAGCATCAGCCTGCGGACTGAAAGGTCCCAGGTTCTATTCCGGCCAAGAGCATGTACCTTGGTTGCAGGCACATCCCCAGTAGGGAGTGTGCAGGAGGCAGCTGATAGATGTTTCTCTCTCGTCGATGTTTCTAATTCTCTATCCCTCCTCCATTCCCTCTGTAAAAGTCAATAAAATATATTAAAAAAAAAAAAAGCACTTACAGCTGCACTTAAAGTGTTCTCCTTGATTTCCTTTACTTTTTTTTTTTTCAACCTTTATGTTGTTGACGTAGATTCTGACAGTTCCCCTGATGTG
The DNA here is from genome assembly GCA_011751065.1 of Lasiurus cinereus. Classification (NCBI taxonomy): domain Eukaryota; kingdom Metazoa; phylum Chordata; class Mammalia; order Chiroptera; family Vespertilionidae; genus Lasiurus; species Lasiurus cinereus. The sequence goes on along the minus strand of JAAGEH010002203.1, from coordinate 8,799 downwards.
CTGTTGGTGGCACTGCAGCAGCCTATACAGTCATCCCTCAGTGTCCCTGGGGGATTGGCTTCTGGGGGTGGGGTGGGGTGTGGGGTGTGGGGGGCCTAGGATATAACAATCCTCAGTTATTCAAGTCCCTTATATAAAATAGTGAACTGTTTGACATAAACCAATTAAGCACATTCTCGCTGATACTTTAAATCAGCAGTCACCAACCTTTTGGACCTCACAGACCACCAGTGGTCCCTTTACTTATAATGCCTAATACAATGTAAATGTTATGTCAACAGTTGCTATATTGTTTAGGGGGAAATAACAAAAAAGTCAGCAGCATGTTCAGTACACATCAACAATGTAATATTTAAAGGAATTTTTCAGTCTGTTGTTGGTTGAATCCACTTAATGCAGTACCTGAAGATACGGAGGGTTGACTGTACCGTCCTTCACAGGTCATTTCTCTAGTTTGCCTGAAATTCTTTGGGAGTTGTATAAATGGGAAAGCTTCCAGAGGTGAATGTTTTTAGGAGACTCCTTTTTCTATCTTATAACATTTTCAAAAGTTTACTTACAGCCTGATGGAGGAAAAACAGATTATATACAAGTAATGATGTTTTTTTTACCCTATCTTGTTCAATTCCCCTTTCCTGTGCAGCAATTTGAATTTATTGCTTCAGAATAGGAGGTAGCTTTGTTTATAAAGGCTAGACCCCAGTTAAAATGCATAGCTTCTCTGAGCAGTGGGAATTATATTACAATAGAGTATCTTTATGAATGGCCCATGAATACAACTCTTGAGTATTTTTCTTTCTTTCAGAACGCCAGTGACCAGTATCTGGGAGAAATATTTTTTGACATCGCGCTGTTTGTGAATTGTGGTTCCCTTATAGCTCTCATTTATGGAGGATTTTGCTCAGCATTTATCAGTGCCATCTGGGTGGCGTTTCCATTGCTCACAAAGTTTTCCGTGCACAAGAACTTTAAACAGCATGGTACGGTGTTTTTGGTTTGGATACAAATGGGAAAATACCTTAAAACACATAAGATCAGGTTTTTGGGGACTCTTTCTTTAATCTTTTTTGGGAAGGTTTTCTAAATTCTTTTTTTTTTTAATTTTCAGATCATGCAGATTTTTATCTGATACCTTATACCCTATCCCATTTTCACGTTTATGAACACATGCTAATGTATTACTTAAGTATTTTGTTTGTTATTTGTACTTTAGCCTCTCTGAGTGAAAGTGTTTTATCTCAGTGGTTAACATGAACCAAAAGGGCAAGAGTCACATCTAGTCTAATTTCTGATAGGTGCCAAGGTACACCAGTACTATAAAAATCCTTATCTCACAGGAGAGTTTCAGAGATCTGTGATTTTTTTCTCTTTTTCCCTAGGTGCCCAAGGAAAATTCATTGCCTTTTACCTCCTGGGGATGTTTATTCCTTATCTTTATGCATTATACCTCATCTGGGCAGTGTTTGAGATGTTTACCCCTATTCTTGGGAGGAGTGGTTCGGAAATCCCACCTGACGTTGTGCTGGCTTCCATTTTGGCTGGTTGTACAATGATTCTCTCCTCTTATTTTGTAAGAAAATTTGTCTTCTTTTTTTTTAAAATATAGATATGTGATGAGTTTAGCCATACCATTCTGTAATACAGTGTTGCTTATCATATATTGAGAAATTCTTAAGCAAAATAAATAGTGAATGGCTGTGCATATTGTGGGTTTGGTATGGTAAGAAAATGTAGAATGGGTTTCTGTTATTTTTGCCCCTCATCTGATTACATCGCTTTTCAAGTAATTTTTCAAACTACCTGGACGTGAATTAGCAGAATGCTTATTACCAAGTGAGGACTGGTAGGGATGGCTTGGTGGTGAATTTTTAGAATGATTTCTAATAGTGTGCTTTGAACGCACTCATTAGACGCTAGTGATAACACACAGTAGTTTTATTGGTGCTTGTCATGATCAGTCAGTCGGCTTACAACTGAGTCTGTCTCCTCGAGCGATGTACACTTAGGACCCCCACAATGCCTGTATTTAGCCGTAATGAAAGAGTATCACAGGCTTGTCATTTAGCTTTGTCAATATTCTTCCCTTGAAGGGAGTTTCACCCTTGCCACTGTTTCTCTTCCCTGGGACTCTCCAGAGGGAAGAAAGGACATGAGCAGAGTTGATGGCCGGACCCCATTGGATAGAACAGGCTCCATGAGGAGTTCTGCCCTTAGGTAGTGCAGACACCATCCAGGACTCCGGACCCTGGCCTGGCCCCTCCAGGGGAGGCAGGTCTCTGGGTGTGGCACTTCTCATTGGAGTTTCTACTTACTGAATACCTGTGGGCACACCCTGAAATTTGGAGCCAGGGGACCAAATAGAAAAAGTGGTTGTGACTTTATTGTGCTATTTCCTCTGTGTGCTTTCTCCTATTTGTTTCAGTAAAGGGCCTCTGTGTGGAGGACGTTAGGATCTTGTGACAACAGGTCAGCATACCGCATGCATAACCAGCATTATCCACGCAAGTCCCTTAAGTAGCCAGTAAGTAGCTGTATGTGCAGCAGCATACACAGTCCTATAGATTCCTACGCACACTGTTGTTTGCAGTCAGTTGTACTAGTCCTAAAAAAAAATCTGAGCCAGTTCCAGCCTTTTACCTTTAATATAACAATTAAGCCCTTACTGGTATTTGCCGAGATGGATGGAAAATACTAAAACGTTTCTTGTTACCTTCAAGGTTTACGTATTTTGGTTTTAATATTAAGCCTTTAAATCCCCTGTACATATTACTAGATAGGTTTGTTGTTGTGAAGATTAAAGATGGTGGAATATTGTCTTGTAGAAAGATTCTACACTAGAGTCAGATGAGTTATGAACTGGATTCCCTGAGTATTTAAGTCATAGTCAGTGAATGGACATTCAATTCTGTTCTACATGGAAGGGTTCAAAGTGAACTCTGAGAACCTCACTTTGGAAACTGAAAATGACCCCAAAGCTTGGAATCTGGGAAATCATAAGGGGATTAAAGTATATTATCTTCTAAATTATATTTTCTTAGGATAGTTTTGATTTTATTAAAAGTGCCTTTGGCGCTAACCAGTTTGGCTCAGTGGATAGAGCGTTGGCCTGTGGACTGAAGTGTCCCGGGTTTGATTCTGGTCAAGGGCAAATACCTGTGTTGCGGGCTCGATCCCCAGTAGGGTGCGTGAAGGAGGTAACTGATCAATGATTCTCTCATCATTGATGTTTCTTTTTTAAAAAATATATATTTTATTGATTTTTTTACAGAGAGGAAGGGAGAAGGGATAAAGAGTTAGAAACAGCTATGAGAGAGAGACATGGATCAGCTGCGTCCTGCACGCCCCCTACTGGAGTTGTGCCCGCAACCTAGGTGCGTGCCCTGGACCAGAATCGAACCTGGGACCCTTCAGTCCGCAGACTGACACTCTATTCACTGAGCCAAACCGGTCTTGGCATATCATTGATGTTTCTATCTCTCTCTCCCTCTCCGTTCCTCTCTGAAATCAATAAAAATATATTTAAAAAGTGGCTCTTGGAATACTTTAAAACCTCATGTAATTTTCATTATGTGAAATAGCTCTGCTGCTCTTTGATGCTGCTGGTTATCATTCCCATTATTTTCTTGTGTGTGGAGTGTTAAGGATGGTGGCTTATTAACAGGGTGAGCCATTCTGTTTGGGCAATGGAAAATTGAATCACAAAGCATACTTCGGAGAGCTTTTCTTTCAGTCCATAGGGATTTATTAAATGTATTTGCTAGAAAGCAATTGAATTCCTGTCAAGTGATCAGTTAGCAGGTCTCCAGGGGATTCCCCTGTGCCGCGCTGACATGGTTCTGTTGGTTAAATGGGGGTAGCAGATTGTGTTTTGCTAACTCACTGCTTTGAGTCCTGCGGAACTTAGCTCTGTGCTCACAGTGTAAAAACATAAGATCCTTTATCTAAGACCAGTATTATTTTGCTGGAGAGTGCACTGAATGGGATATTGGTACACTTTAAAGTTCTTTAATTTTATGTAGTAGAGTGTATGGTAGCTTATGAATATTTGCTTAACTTTCTATTTTCATCTCAAAAGTATTTTCACATTTATGTTCATTTTTACTTATTGACCCTAGAGAATGGGTAATAGGAGAAGACAAAAGGGGAAGCTGGGATTAGATCATGGTTTCTCGGAAGGATTCCCTAAGGCATCTGAGTCATGTGTGTCTCCTATAACTTCTAATTCACTGGTTTCGTTACAACTAATAAGCATATTTAGGATTTTGGCTGCCATATTGAGACTGAGACACTCTTGTGCCTACGTCTGGAGGGACACTATTTGTGTGGTAGTTTTTCCTCACGTGCAGGAGGAAAGTCTGGAAAGTCCATCCAAAGGGACCCAACACCTTGGCATATTATACACCCATTGTGAGTGAAATGTATTTTATTGAAATGGGCCTAAACGCTTACCTCTGTTTCTTTAATAAAGGCCTGCTATCACGAAGTGTTGGTAGTTAAGTCATCTGTGTTAACAGTCATGCGGTGTTAATAGCACATCGACAGAACAGGAAAAAACCAAGCAAATACACTGATTGTTCTCTTTTCCCTGCTGCTGTCTGTCGGAAAGGCACCACCCTGGCAGGTGGGGGCATTTCTCACCCATCTAGGTTCTGACCTGTGATGATCCCTTATAATTAGTGCTTTGTTTGCTGGGTGTTGGAGTATGTTAGCTGGTGCTGATAAATTTTCTTCATTATCTGTCGTGTAACACCGCTCACAAAATAAAGTCAGTTAAAGCCACCTTTCTGCCAGTGGTAATTTTTCCCTTTTTCGTGTTTTGTGTTTTAGATTAACTTCATTTACCTTGCCAAAAGCACACAAAAAACCATGCTAACGTTAACGCTGGTGTGTACAGTTACATTCCTCCTCGTTTGCAGTGGAACTTTTTTCCCATACAGCTCCAATCCTGCCAGTCCAAAGCCAAAGAGAGTGTTTCTTCAGGTAAGAGCAGTTCTGCGTGAGCTGTTTGAAATTCTGGAGAGGAAAGCCTTGTGTATTTTGAGCTTCACTAGTCAACAGGAAAACCAACTGACATTCCTCCTGTTGACCTACGGAGTTGTGCCCAACTGTTCTGTGTATGACAGTGAGGAAAAGACTGACCAAGAGGCCTTATCAGCTGCCAGTAGATGTTTCCCAAGAGACTAAGTTGGACATACCTACTTGTTGTCTTATTACTGTTCAAATTGTAAAAATGCACCCACTTTGACGAATAAGAACAAATATATATCATGGAGTAATGAGCTTTTAGAAGTACAGATGGTAAGAATTTCTGCAGGCCAGTAAAAATCTGAACTATCAACTGGCAGAATAAAATAGGTATTTTGTTTATTAAATTTATTGGTTTTAGAGAGGAGAGGGAAGGAGGGAGAAATGGAAGAGGAAGGGAGGAAGAGAAACATTGATTTGTTGTTCTGATTCTTGATGCTTTCATTGGCTGATTCCTTTCTGTGCCCTGACCAAGGACTGCACTCACAGGTCTAGTGTATGGGGACGATGCTCTGACCCAGCAGTCGCCAGCCTTTCAGAGCTCACAGGCCACTGGTTGGTGACCCCTGCTCTAGCCAACTGAGCTGCCTGGCAGGGGCCTAAAATAGATCCTTTTAAATGCTAGTAAAATTGATCTTAGTTAACACTCAAAGTAGTATGTGACAATGAAAATATAGTAATTTAGAAAGGGTTTAATGAAGTGAAATTTAGATTTTTCTTATATTTCAAGTTTTTCTGCAAACTTTTAGAACTGGCTCTATAAATCAGAAAAAAGGACTAAGTTGCTTTATTTACAGTTCTCTGTTAGAGGTTGTAGAGAGGCCCAACAGGAAAACTGAGTTACAACCTAGATAATTATTCAAGGACTTGCATAAGTAATAATATTTGAACTTAAATATCAGATTTTGAAAAAGGGCCAACTAGTTCTTGTTTATATACCGGAGGACATAGTGATACATTTTATGTGACATTTTACAATTTGCAGAAAACTTTTGGTGAAGAACAGCTACTTTAAAAAAAAAAGTTTTTATTGATTTCAGAGAGGAAGGGAGATAGAAACATCGATGATGAGAGAGAATCATTGATTGGCTGCCTCCTGGATGGCACCTACTGGGGATTGAGCCGGCAACCCTGGGCATAAGCCCTGACCAGAAACCAAATCGTGACTTCCTGGTTCATAGGTCGACACTCAATCACTAAGCCACACCAGCTGAGTGAGAACAGCTAATTTTTAGGAGATTTAATGTTTTCTGTGACTTACTAAATATTTTCAATTTAAAAGTATAATTAACATAAAATACTAGTTTCAGGTGTACAACAGAATGTCTTTCTAATTTTAATAATTAAATCAGTATTATTTAGGACAAATTATATTTTTATTTTTAAAAACTCCTGTTCTGATTGGAATTGGTGTTTGCTTCAGTGCCAGTTGGTGAACTTTTTCTGTGAAGGGCCAGATAGTATTTTAAGATCTTCCAGCTGCTGTTTTTTTTTTGTTTTTGTTTTTTTAGAGTGAAAGCAGCCACAGACAGTACCCTAAGCCCTCTACAACCCTTTTTCTTTTCCTTTATGATATTCTTAAGGCTGCTTTCTTTTGCTAATAAAGCTATTCCAGCTCTTACCGGTTTGGCTCAGTGGATAGAGGGTCAGCCTATGAAATCAAGGGTCCCAGGTTCGATTCCGATCAAGGGCATGTATCCTGGTTGCAGGCACATCCCCAGGCGGGGGTATGCAGGAGGCAGCTGATTGATGTTTCTCTCTCATTGATGTTTCTAATTCTCTCTCCCTCTCTGTAAAAAAATCAATATATATGAAAAGCTACTTGTGCATTGGTACTTAAAAAAAAAAAAAGCTATTTCCCAAGGAACTTGGTGTCTTTTCCCAGAATTCTGTTTAATACAAGTCTGTCATGTACTGGTAAGCTGTGATTCCCATTTTTCTCTGCACATGAATTAGTCTCAGGTAACACTGAAAAGGAAATGTGTGTGTACTACGTAAGTCCTTATCTAAAAGGAGTTCTAGTGTCCATGGTTTTCAGGATTTATATGAAATTTAAAAGTATAAATATATTTGTAAGAAAAAAATGAAACAAAAGTCAAAATATATTTGTAAGAAATAATAAAGTAATAAAACACCCCATCTTTGAGTTTAAAAGAAAGAACATTAACGGTACTTAAGAAAACCCAATGGACCCTTATTGATCTAACCCTTTCTCCATCTCTCCCTCTTCCCAGCCCCTAAAGAAGTTCTCACCCAACATCTCGAAGTTTGGAGTTAATCATTACCTTACTTTTCTTTATTTTACCACATATGTATAAATCCCTAAAACAACAACACATAGTTTTGCCTGCTTTTAGTTTCTTACAGGTAAAGCCATTCTATAAACATTTTTCTGCCCCAGAGTATGTGAGAGAGAATCTTCCAGGTTGATTTGTGTCACTGTAGTGCATTGTTTTCCTTGCTGAGCAGACTTCTGTTGTAGGATGACTCCCCCCGTTTGCTCACTTTACTGTTAATAGACATCTGGGTTTTTCCCAGTTTTTGCTGAGGTGGGCAGTGCAGAGCTTTCTCTAAGCTGTCTATTCTGGAGTGGAACTGAAGGGTATGTGCATGTTCCCTTTGTTAGGCAATGCTAACCATTTCCTAACATGATCGTGCCCGCACACCCTCCCTCCAGCAGTGTGCGAGGGTGCCTGCTGCTGCTCCACAACCACCTCATTTCTGGTTTTGTCAGACTGATTCATTCTGGTGAGTCTCGGGTGGGGATACGGGTGAAGGAACTGACACAGTTTTCTCATTAGTTTTGATCTTTTCAGCACATGACAAGGACATTTCATGACTTGGATGGAAAAGTAGTTAAACGAGACTCTGGAATATGGATCAATGGGTTTGATTACACGGGAATGTCTCATATCACCCCTTACGTTCCGGAGATCAATGACACCATCCGAGCACGCTGCGAGGAGAAGGCACCTCTCTGTGGTTTCCCGTGGTACCTCCCAGTGCACTTTCTCATCAGGTGGGTTCACTGCTCTTCTGCTTCCGTCGGGGTGAGTTTGTTCTCAGGGCCTGTCGCTATAGCCACACTTCATTATTTGAACTGGTCAACACAGAAGTCGAGTGCCATTCACATTGCGTTTTCCTATCACTGCAACAGTCCTGTGTTCAGTGGGATGACACATTCAGAAGAGTGGTTTTGCTTTTTTTTCAAATTTAGAAAAGTCCTCTAGAAATCTCAGTAGTTAGAAAGGGCAGCCTTCTTAACTGAGTGACTAGACAGCAGTTAAGCATCAAGTTCAAATCATGTGTTTCATTTCTGGGAAAAATTTTTGTGTTAATCCTCACCCGAGGATTTTTTTTTCCATTGCTTTTCAGAGAGAGAATGGGAGATGGTGGGAGAAACATTGATGTGAGAGAGACACATTGATGGGTTGCTTTCTGCACGTGCCCCAACCTGGGACAGGGAGCAAACCCACAACTGAGGTATGTGCCCTTGACCAGGAATCCAATCTACAACACTCTAACCATTGCTCTTCACTGGCCAGAGCCATTTCTGAGACATTTCTAGTGTTTGGCAGTGGAGGATTAGATGAGAATAGTTTGGATAGGGGAAACAATGATAGCCTACGATCCTTTATTCTTTTTTTTTTCCTTTTTTATTAATTTTTTATTAATTTTTTATACATATCTCCCCAATGCCCTCCCTCCCTCCCAGGCATACCCCAACCCCCTAGTGTCTGTGATCATTGGTTATGCTTATATGCATGCATACAA
>JAAGEH010002202.1:0-15770 GCA_011751065.1 Lasiurus cinereus | reverse complement strand
AGAATAAACTGGTGAATATAATAGAATCAGGAGCACAGAAAGGGAGTAGACTGATAATTCTCAGGAGGACAAAAATCATAAAGCATCAAACAGACTGTGAAACTACAGCAGAAAGATTAAAGTTAGGTGAGGTAGATAAGTGATCAATCAAAGGACTTGTATGCATACATATAAGCATAACCAATGATCACAGACACTGGGGGGTTGGGGTATGCCTGGGAGGGAGGGGTACAATGGGGAGATATGTATAAAAATTAATAAAAATTTTTAAAAAAATGAGTTCCTGAATGTAGGCCTTTATTCCAATCTGACTGATGTCTTTGTAAGAAGAGGAAGAAACATCAAGAATGTATACAACAGAGGAAAAGTCACATGAGGACACAGTGAGAAGGCAGCCCTTTGCAAGCCATGAAGAAAGGCTATACCAGAAACTAACCCTGTCAGCACTTTGATCTTGGACTTCCAGCCTCCAAAACTATGAGGAAATACATTTCTGTTGCTGAAGCCATCTTGTCTAATGTATTCTCTTATGGCAAACTGAGAAAACTAACATACATGGTCACTTGTCTCCCATGCCTACATTCCAATTGTAAGCACCCCCAAGCATGTCAAACTCATGGTTGCATGCCGTGGCCATGAGTTTGACATGGTTGAAATATACTTGTCTCAGTTTCTCTAGCACCTAGCATACATTAGGTACTTGATGAATCATGGATGGATAGATGGAGAAATGAGCTGCCTTGATTTCTGTGGATTCTAGCAATAGGATTTTATGAGGCCTAACTTATTTTGTTTTAGAAAAAATCTAGCAAAAGCCTACTTTCTTTGAGATGGTATTTATCATCAGGTTCATCTTTTTAAAATGCTCTTTAAACTATTTCAGTCATCAGCAAACTGCGGCTCTGTTGACTAATGAGTTTGCTGACCACTGCCTTAGGGAAAAACATTTTTAAAAAATTTTAATAATGTACTAATATCTTTAACCTGAAGTCAAAACTTCTGAGTAATGGTAATGCCTTACACAGTGGTCGGCAAACTCATGTCAACAGAGTGGCAAACCGCAGCTTGCAAGCCGCATGTGGCTCACGGGCCGCAGTTTGCCAACCACTGAACTATTTAAACAAATGTTAGTACACCCACAAAATAACAGAAAGTGGTGAGACAATCCAGATGTCCATAAGTCAAAGAATAAACAAAATGTAGTATACCCATTCAATGGAATATTATTCAGCAATAAAAAGGAATTAAGTATCAATACATATTACAACACAATAAGCCTGGGAAACATGCTAAATGAAAAATCCCACACATGAAAGACCATGTATTGTATGATGCCATGTGCATGAAATGTTCAAGTAAGTAGTGTTGCCAGTGGCACAGATTGTATGGGGTCAGGTGGGAATAGGAGTCACTGCTAAAGAGTATGAGGTTTCTTTTGGGGATAATGAAAATGTTCTAAAAGAAAATTAAAATCCTCTGCAATTTCACCACCTAGAAATAACTGTAATGAAACCTTTGCTGATTTTTCTTATATTCTTTTCTTTGCTGCATTTATGTGCTTGCAATTACGTTATATTCTAAATTATTGCTTAGATACCTTTTTCTTCACTTATTGTAAGCATGTTCACACATCATTAAACACTCTTTAAAATATTTAGTTTCATCAAAGTTGCACAATTATTGCCCTAGCCAGGGTTGCTAAGTGGTTAAAGCGTCAGCCTATGCACCAAAGGGTCCCAGGTTCAGTTCTCAGTCAAGGGCATGTACCTGGATTGCAGGTTTGATCACCAGTGAAGGCAACCAATCAATATATCTCTCCCACCTCTCTCTTTCTCTCTTTCTCCCTCCGTCCTTCCCTCCATCCTTCCCTCCCTCCCTCGCTCCCTCTCTTACGCTTTCTCTAAAAATCAATGGAAAAATATCCTCAAGTAAGAATTAACAACAAAAAAAATGATTGCACAATTATTAATTTAAACATTTACCTGTTATCAGACATTGGTGTTGTTAACCATTCTTTACTATAATAAACTAAAGGCTTTGGATGGGGGGGGGTCCCTCAGCCCAGCCTGCCGCCTCTTGAGATCTGGGAGCCCTCAGGGGCAGGAGGTGACCTGGGGAGCAGGAGAAGGCAACACCCCCATCACACCTCTGCTGTTGCCACTACCAGCAGTGCAAGCCTCAGCCAGCCCTGGTTAGCTCAGCCTTGGGCAGCCCTGGGCAGCTGGGCAGCTGGCATCCGAGACTTGCCTGCACCTCAAGCCAACCCTGGGCGGCTGGGGGACTGAGGTGGCTGGCCTTGCATGGGTGCCTGCCACCGTAGCAGGGCTGAGGGGACTGGGCATCACATCTTTGAGGGCATGGCAGTCAATTAGCATATTCCCTCTTTATTAGATAGGATACTGTAATGAACATCCTTGTATCTGAACATTTGGCAGCATCTCTGCTTATGTCCTTCAAATAAATTCCCTAATGTGGAATTTCTATAACTATGGTACCATCAAATAGTGCTACATAGAAGTATGGCACTAACTTACTCTCCAAACACCACTTCATGGGAGTATTTTATAACCCATGGCTGTATTTTATAGCTGAAGTTTAAAATCATCCCAGCAGATGTGAGTAAGACCTGGAAACACGATGCAACCTGTCGACAGTAGCAAACGTGGAGTAGCTTACAGCTATACCCTGGAGTCAGGAAACTGGAGTTTGACCCTTAAGACATTAGTCCGTCTGTCTCCTTTAAAGATGAGGGAACTGAGTTCAGGAGAGGTTAAAGAACTTGCTCAATACAAAATAGCAGTTACTGAGGAACAAAGGTGAATACCCAGGTCTCTCATGTGCCAATTAAATTACACTTTCTATGCAGCATTTACCAAATTGAGATTCATGAGATAATTTTAGATAGACAAAATATTATCTCAAATAAAAATAAAATTCTAATTTAAAAACCAATACAAATTTCATTTCAAAGTAGATTTGAAAAATAACTAGTAAAACAAACCTTTAATTTCATGAACATGATGGCTTATTCAATTAAAAGGCTGAGCCACTTTAAAGATTCAAACCAGCTACCTCTCAGTGCATGGGACCTGGCACTCAACCTACTGAGCAGCATCAGCCACAGCAAAGCAGTATTTTTTTTTTCATCGATTTAGGAGAGGAAGGAAGAGGGAGAGAGATAGAAACATCAATGACAGAAAGAGAATCATTGATTGGCTGCCTCCAGCACACCCCCCACTGGGGATGGAGCTCACAACCCAGGCATGTGCCCTGACCTAGAATGGAACCGTGACCTCCTGGTTCATAGGTTGACACCCAACCACTGAGCCATACCAGCTGGGCCAAAGCAGTATCTTTTTAAATAAATGATAACATCTCTCTTTTGTGTCTGGAAAATATCCAATCCATTCACAAATATTTATTGAGAGTATGTTCTTAGTGCTGAGAAACAAAACACCTGTAATAATAATCTCATGATACCTCCCTAAACTCCATTTTCTGTTTTCCTTGCTAAAGAATTCCCTGAAAAGACTCCAGAGAAAACAGATGCCTGAGGTAAGCAGAACATCTTTCCTGGTGATCCTCTCCTCCCTCCCTCTAGCCTCTCTTTTCATGTTGTGGAGCCTGAAAGAGGACAGGAAGTGTGTCAGGGATGTTAAGAATAAACGAAAAACATTGTTTCTGAGTTTTAGAAAAGTTTACTTATTCGCTTTAAATTTATTTCTTTTAACATTTTGTGCTTTTACAAATTAACATATCCTTAACTCCACTGAAGATGTTCTTTAACCACACAGTTATGTGTCAATGCTGAATTATTTTTCAGAGAGTTGCTTAAGGATTCTCTTTACTCCTTTCCAACTGGGTGCAGTACTAGAGACTGCTTATTGTTACATAACTACTTCAAAATGTTGCATCAAGAACACTTAGGGAGCCAAGCAATTTAATCGTTTGAAGTAGAATTAACTACAAAATACTGTATGACCTTAAAAGAAAAAAAAAAGATTAATGTTAAGAAGAGAAAAATAAAAATAGTAATTCACCAGCTGAACTGAACTCCAAGACACAAACTAAAAACACTGGGGTGGTTGTTTTCTTCATTTAAATGTCAGTATTTTGAAACAAACAAACCTCACTTAGAAATAATCTACATGTTCATCAATAGGGGTTCCATTAAATAAATTATAGTAGATTCCCCAAATAGATATTTAAAGAAACACTGAAAGAATGAAAGAGATGTCTATGTTATCATGTGGAAAGATAATCCAGATATAAAATGAAAACCCACTGGTGCAGAATACATATACACGGAATGGCCAGATTATTATGACCTCTGAACGCATAATAATCTGGCCACTCAGTGAATATCCTATATAATAAAAGGCTAATATGCAAATTGTTTCCTCAACCAGAAGTTCTACCAGCAGACAGGCTGGCCAATGGCCCATGTTCCCTCTTCATGGCCAGGCTGGCCGGACCCCACCCATGCACGAATTCATGCACCAGGCCTCTAATATACTATTTAATAAAAGAATAATATGCAAATTGACCATACCTCTACTAACCCCAAAAGCCACGCCCACCAACCAATCAGGAATATGTATGCAAATTAATCCCAATTAAGATGGCTGCAGCCACAGAGCAAGCAGGAGGGAGGCTTGGGTTTCCCCAGCCATGGAGGAAGCCAAGCTTTCCACATGCTGGCCCAGGCCTCCACTCAATGCTACAAAGTTTCAATTATAGAAGATAAATAAATCTCAACAAAAATGGTGGCAGCCACAGAGCTGGAGAGAGCAGGAGGCTAAGGTTGCCCCCCGAGATGGAGGAAGCCAAACTTTCCGCAGTCCTGGGCTGCCCAGGCCTCCGCTTAAGGCTACAAAGTTTCAATTATAGAAGTTAAATAAATTCCAACAGAAATGGCTATGGCCATGGAGGGATCAGGAGGCTTGGCTCCACTCCAGGCTTTAAAGTTTCAATTGTAGAAGATAAACAAATCCCAGATACCAGGGACTGTGCTTGGGTCGCTGGGGGTCGTGGCCAGCTTGCAAACCACCACAGGCCTCCTCACCCAGGCCGCCCCATGCCCCAAGGAAACCCCCGCCCTGATCCAGGACACCCTTCAGGGCAAACCAGCTGGCCCCCACCCATGCATCAGGCCTCTATTCTATCTAATAAGAGTAATATGCAGATTGACCATCATTCCAACACACAAGATGGCTGTCCCCATGTGGTCAAAGATCCTGCCCCCATATGGACACAAGATGGCCTGCAAGGGAGGGCAGTTGTGGGTGATCAAGCCTGCAGGGGAGGGCAGTTAGGAATGACCAGGCCTGCAGGGAAGGGCAGTTGGTGGGGACCCAGGCCTGCAGGGGAGAGCAGTTGTGGAGGACCAGGCCTGCAGGGGAGGGCAGCTAGGGGCAAACAGACTGGCAGGGGAGCAGTTAGGCATCAATCAGGCTGACAGGGGAGTGTTAGGAGGTGATCAGGCTGGCAGGCAGAAGCAGTTAGAGGCAATCAGGAAGGCAGGCAGGCGAGTAGTTGGGAGCCAGCAGTCCTGGATTGTGAGAGGGATCCTGGGCAGTTGGACATCCCTCGAGGAGTCCCATATTGGAGAGGGTGCAGGCTGGGCTGAGGGACACCCCCCCCCCAAATACACACACACACACACACACACACACACTGATTGGCCAGATTGGCCAGATTATGTGTTCAGAGATCATAATAATCTGGCTACTCAGTGTATAGCATGATTTCATTTTACATAAAATAAGGCATATATATGTAATATATATATTAAGACAGTGAAATATATATATATAGGCTTGCACAAGTTTCTAAAAAAAAACACACACAGGATACTGTTCTCCTCAGAAGAATGGCACTGAGGTAGTCATAAGAAAGGGCTTTTGCTTTTATGTACTTGCACCCTGTTTCCAATCCCTCCCCCCTTTTTTTAATCTTGTGCAGGCATTACTTCTGTAATTTTTTATTTTTGTAATATATTTTTATTGATTTCATAGAGGAAGGGAGAGGGAGAGAGATATAGAAACATCAATGATGAGAGAGAATTATTGATCGGCTGCCTCCTCCTGCACACCCCCACTGGAGATGGAGCCTGCAACCTGGGCATGTGCCCTTGACTAGAAAGGAAGCTGGGACCATTCAGCCCAAAGGCCCACACTCTATCCACTGAGCCAAACCAGCTAGGGCTGTAATTTTTTTCTTTTTTAATGAGCTTAAAAATGAGTTCTATTTTAGAAAATAAAGATCAGCACTTTTGAGGGGAAGGGGGGGAACCCACTTCACCCTGATGTTGACTTTTGGAAAACAGCCTTCTTAAGATACACTTTACATAAAATCGACCTATTGTCAAGTGTGCAGTTGTGTTTTTTTTTGTATTTACTGGATTTCGTGCTGAGTTATAAAAACTTATTTGGCATGAGAACAAAACAATCTTTCAGATAATACTCACAAGAATAGCTTTTGTGCCTAAGAAATCTCTGGGGGTATCCAAGATCTACGCCAAGTGTGTGACTGCCATGAGGGCAAACAGTGCTCTGCCTTCAGATTATGGGGCAAAGGTCAGAATCAGAAAATCCCATCGAATTAACCAAGAAAAGAAAAGAAAAAAGAAAGAAAAGAAGAAGAGAAACAGAGGAAGGAAGGAAGGAAGGAAGGAAGGAAGGAAGGAAGGAAGGAAGGAAGGGAGGGAGGGAGGAAGGGAAGAAAGTTGGTTTTTTGAGACGCAAGGGCATGTGCAGAATAAGCCACAGTTCATTGGATTCTCAGGAGCAGCTGCGAGCCGGGCTGGACATGCCTCTCAAAGCCAAAGGGTTTCCTTTGAACTTTGACGTGTCCCAACTTCTTAGTTCCTTCCCCGATAACCCGCCTGCAGCTGTCCAGACGCTGCACCCGCACGCGCATCCCCCCCCAAATTCCGAACCGGCCACAGCGCGCCGCACCCTTCCAGCCCGGGCTCCCACCTGTGCCTCGAAGGATGTTGCCTCGGAGCAGATCCCCGCTGGAGAGGTGCTTCAGCTCAAAGTGTTGGGTAATGCGCGATGACACAGTGCCCTTGCCGGAACCCGGCGCCCCCAAGATCACTGCGCGCAGCAGCCGCGTGGACGCCCCCATGGCGCAGGGAGAGGCCGGGCGGCGCGCACAGGGGCCGGGGGCCTTGGTCTGGCTGCGCGCTCACCCGTGTCCGCGGCCCGGCCGGCGGCTGACAGCACAACGAGGCGGCGGCCGCAGCCCCGGCACTCCCGGAAGTGGCGCCGGGCACCGGGGCGCCCCTCCCGCGCCCGGCCCGGCCCTGCCCGGCTCTGCGGCTGAGCCCGCCCCTCGATGACCCAGGCGCCTCTTCCCACGGCCCGGCACACCCCGCCCGCCAAGCCGCGCCCCCAGGGCCGCCCGGCGCCCACCTGCGCCCCTCGGCACTCCCCCTTCCCCGCCCACCTACTTCCGTCTGTTCTCCCCCGCCGCCTCTCCGCACCCACTTTGCTGTCCTCCGCCGTCTGGGCCCCCTCGAGGCCTCCTCGCTCGGCCACCCCAGGTCGCCATCCGACGTTCCTCAGACCCACTCTCGCCTCCTGCCAGTGCCTGGCCTTCCCGGTGGGTGGCGCTCTTGGTAACGCTTGCGCGTCCCCTCCCCTTCTCTAGCCATCCCTCCGCGAAGGCTGGGTACTGGATGCCACCCCCCCCCCAACATCTTCTACCCACCCCTCTCCTGTCGTCCACGCCAGGTGCTTTCCTGCCCAGCCCCAGTGGGATAGACGCGCCCCTCGCCCCTCTGCCTTCCCCACTCTGCGCCCCCTTCTCCCAACCTGTGTTGCCTCCCCAGTACCCGGGCCCTTCTGCTCGCCCGGCTCCTTAACCTTCGTTGCCCTCTGCTCGGCTCCTCTGCCCTCTCCCCCTTCTTTGCTGCTGAGCTACCTTAAAAGCACGTGCTCCTTCTCTCGTGCTCGTCCTGGTTTTTAAGGTACCTTTTTTCTGTGTAGAATCCCAACTAGATGAAAATAAGCAAAAAGGGCTTTCCTCCTCATTTCACAGGGAGGAAACCCAGTTGAAATGGAGTGAGGCGCCTTAAGCCACACATCTATTGAGGGGTGATTTTCATAGAAGTCATACTTTCACCATTTCAGATTTAAAAGTAGCTGCTACACTTACTCAACACAGCCTAAAAGAACTGGCTGCTACTCTGTTACTTGCCTTTGGCAATGTATCGATTCCACAAATATATATTCAATGATTATTATGTGCCAGGTATTGTTCTAAGGGCCTTGGAAATACTGTGGTGCACAAGACAAAATTTCTGCTCCTTGGAGTTTAAAGTCTAGTGGGGGAGGCAAGCAGATTATAACAAGGAGAAGAATAAATGAGCAAGAGAATATGAGTTACTGCTATGAACAAAACAAATGTGTGAAAGTGTGGAAGGGGGAGGGCTGTTTTCGATCCACCCCAGGCTTCGAAGAAATGGCAGTTGCTCTGAGTACCGAATTAGAAGATGGAAGGACAGCAACACAGGTAAGGGGAAAGGGCCCTAAAACAAGGTTTGGCATGCTTCAGGAATAGAAGCACAGGACAAACTTCCAGTACATATTTCCTCTGTGAAAAGGCCATGGGAGATTAGTACTGAGTTGTCCAAATGGATGTAAAGTATAAAGGGTAACAGCTCAATAAAGGTTATTAATCATTATTATCACTTATTTTTGCCAGGATACTATGCTGAGGCAGAACACAGTGCCATATTCCACAGAATGGAGTAGCCCAAGAATGCTACTTTCAAAGAGAGAAATTATGTCAAGGGAGGAATGGTAAAAAGAAAGATTGCTCACTGGTGAATCGGAGCTGGGTGAATGGATTTAATATGTAGACAGTGCAATACATAAGAAAAAAATTAATAGCTCATATATATTCATTACCAAGAAAGAAAGAAGGAAAATAAATGAATTAAACATTCAGTTCACATAGTTAAAAAAAAAAAAGGACATCAAAAGAATCCAAGGAAAGCAAAGAAAAAGAACTTGAAAAGATTAGAAAGTTTAAGAAACAGAAACAATCAAAGAATGAAAAGGTCTGGAAAAGTACAGGTTGCAAAACACTGGAAAACCTAAAGGAATAGGGAAAATACTTCTAATCTCCAAAGCTGGTTACATTTGTGGCTTTAACTACAACAGAGACCTGAAAGCAAATCCTGAGGAAATTTGGGTTGGAAAAAGAATGTTGACACAGACAAAAATAGCTGAGGAATCATCCTGTCACTGGGGAGGAAAAGCGGAGTGCTGTGGTCACGTCTACAGGCCTCACAAAATGCCAACTAACTGAAGCTTGACTAAAGTTTGTTGATTACGAATGAGAAAGTAACTGCCAAACTTGTGGGAAATCTCCTGGCAGCTCTGCCCAGCACAGTCATTTCACCATACATGTTCTTCAGTATTTAACTTGCTCCAATGGTAAAGACATTGAATTCAAATGAATACATTAGAAACTGTGAATCAAGAAGAGATGTAAGAAGTGCTTTGTATGGTGGAACTTGCCCTCCATGAATCATGAAGAAGCCAGGATCTGAAGAAGCCTGAGAGAAACCTGGTTGGTAGAGAGCAGCCCAGCTGTCGGAGTCACTCCAGCCAGGCCAGCTGAGCTGCCATTGTGGCCACATGAGTGAACCCAGGGGCAGGTGGATTAGAGGGTAGAAAAAGAATGTTTCCCTGAGCTACTAGAACAGAATTGTCATTAACTGAGATTGGGAAGACTACAGGAGAAACAGGTTTGGGGGAATAATATTAGAGTTAGTTAGGAATAAGTTAAGATGGAGATACTTTTGGGACATCCCGAGGGAGTTGATAGGAAAGCAGTTAGATGTACACATTTTGCGTACAGAGTAGAGGCCCAGGCTGGAGATATAAAATTTGGGAGTTGTTGGGATATTTAGATTTATAAGATTGTATAAACTTGAATAAGGAGTGAGTTTAAATGAGAAAGGTCTGAAATCTGACTTCTGAGGTTCTCCAACATTTAGGGGATAAGGAGGAAACATCGAAAGAGTAGAACAGGAGAGGCAAATTATTTAGAAAGAAAAATGGGTGAATGTGGTGTCAGAGACATCAGTTAAAGAATGTGTTTCAGGGGAGTGATTAAATTAGTCAAATTCTCCTGATAGGTAGGACTGAGGCCTTACAATTATTTGTAAAGAACAGAATAAAACCCACAAAAACCTATGAAATAGATTATTTTTCATTTACAATGTATAGATGAAAAAATATGAGAATAGTTTTTATCAAAATCCCATACCTATTCAGCAAATGAATTAGTGATTTCAAAACAGTGCTACATTAAATATAGAAAATACTTTCTCCAAGAGAAAGCTTCTGGGAAAAAGGATTCCAATTATCCAAAAGAAGGCTATTAGGGGAAAAAGAAAGAGAAGGTCTAGACAAGAGTCGGGGAATGAAACAGAGGAGGATGGAATAAAAAAATACAAGGCCATATCTTACAAACTCAGAGGACAAAAGAACCCTATCGGATGGTTTGAAGTTAAAAGTAAAAGCGAGTCACAGTGTTAGTTATGTCCTAGCCTTGTCTGTGGTTTTTTTGTGTGTGTGTTTGTGTGTGTGTGTGTGTGTGTTTCTTTGTTTTTGCAGAGGTCAAACTTCACTTATTGAGCCTCTCTATATTCTTTTTGCATCTAGGATAACATACCTTTGGATTTTCAAGTAAATTTCCTTTTTTCCAGACTCCTGTGGGCACAATATCCAAGCACAGAAGACCAGAGAACCCCAATTTTTATTGTTGTTGTGGTAAATATTAACTGTTAACTATTCAATAACATTTTAAAAAGAAGTTTGTGTCTGTTTTTTTTTTACTTTTTATCTAATGTCAGAGATTTCCCTCATCAGTCCCCCCCTAATTTATCACCAGTGAATATCATGTAACCTCCTTATGTCTTCTGCTTTAAGTCAAAAGTAAAAAAAGGTGCAAAACTGCCAAAAAATTAAAATAATACAAAGCCATATTTTTTTAACACTTTGCAAAAGCATCAGAAGAGGGAACCTTAGAGTTAACCTGTAAGATTCATTTATGGTTCTCAACCTTCCTAATGCCAAGACCCTTTAATACAGTTCCTCATGCTGTGGTGACCCCAAACCATAAAATTATTTTCGTTGCTATTTCATAAGTTTAATTTTGCTATTGTAAATGAATCATAATGTAAATATATGTGTTTTCCGATGGTCTTAGGCTCTACAGCAGCGGTTCTCAACCTGTGGGTCGCCTAAGATCATCGGAAAACACAGATATTTACATTATGATTCATAACATTAGCAAAATTACAGTTATGAAGTAGCAATGAAAATAATTTTATGGTTGGGGGTCACCATAACATGAGGAACTGTATTAAAGGGTCGCAGCATTTTAAGGTTGAGAACCACTGATTTAAAGGGATGCATAAACAAGAATATCTGGGAAAGCCCTGAAAAAGAAGAAAATGTGCAGAGGCGAGCCCTACCAGTTAATAACACATTATAAAGTCAGTATAATAAGATGGTATTGGAACATGAGTACATAGATCAATAAAACAAATAGAAAATTCAAACATAAACCTAACTGCATCTGAGAAGATATTTGCAACTCATATATCTGATAGGGGGACTAATAAGCAAAATATATAAAAATTCTTAAAACTCAATGGCAAATGAACAATCAAAGTTAAAAAATGGACAGAAGATCTAAATAGACATTTTTCCAAAGAAGACATACAGACGGCCAATAAGCACATGAAAAGATGCTCAACATCACTACTCATCAGGCAAAAGCAAATCAAAACCACAATGAGCTATCACCTCACACCTGTTAGAATGGCTATTATTATTATTTTGTTGTTGTTGTTAATCCTTACCCGATGATATTTCCCCCCCGTGGATTTTTAGAAAGAGTGGAAGGGAGGGAGAGAGGTAGAGAGAAAAACACACCAATGTGAGAGAGATACATTGATTGGTTGCTTCCCTCGGCAAACCAAGCCCAGGTGTGTGCCCATGCCCATGCCTGTGACCAGAATAAAATTCGTGGCCCTTTAGTCCACAAGCGAATGCTCTAACCATTGAACCAAACTGGCTAGGGCTAGAATGGCTATTATAAAAAAGACAAGAAATAAAAAGTGTTGGTGAGGGTGTGGAGAAAAGGAAACCCTTGGTAGAAATGTAAATTGGTACAATCACTATAGAAAAAAGTATGGAGATCAACCAAAGGACTTATATGTATCATATAAGCACAACATGTATCATATAAGCACAACCAATGGATACAAGTCACTGGGAGGGTGGGATGAGGGTAGGGGCGGCTGGGGGAAGGTCAATGGGGAAAAAAAGGGAGATATATGTACTACTATATGTAATACAACAATAAAAATTACATTTTAAAAAAATCAAGAACATGTTTATGAATTAAATATTAAATAATAAAAATTAATATTTTGGCATAAAAAAGTATGGAGGTTCTTCAAAATATTAAAAGTTGAACTATCAGATGATCCAACAATTCCACTTCATATTATGTATATATTTATGTAAATGTAAGGCTGTGTCTACAAATCTCTTCAAGCAAATCTTGTCATTTGAAATTGAAATTATCTTTCTCTTTACCACTTTGGCTAAAGATTTTAAGTATTGCTATTAAAGACATACATATTAAGCTAAGATTTGGAAACAGCCTAAGTGCCCATCAGCAGATGAGTGCATTAAAAAACTGTTGTACGTACATCTACACAATGGAATATTATGCTGTGGTAAAAAAGAAGGAATTCTTACCATTTCCAACAGCATAGATGGGTCTGGAGAGCATTATACTAAGTGAAATAAGTCAGTCAAAGAAAGATAAATATCACATGATCTCATTCATTAGGGGAAGATAATGAACAACATAAAGTGATGAACAAAAACAGATCCAGAGGCAGAGAAGCATCGATCAGACTGTCAAACCTCAGCAAGAAGGTAGGGGAAGGTGGGGGTAAAGGGGAGAGATCAACCAAAGGACTTGTATGCATACATATAAGCCTACCAAAGGACACAGACAACAGAGGGGTGAGGGCATGAGTGGGGAGGGTGGGTAGGAGGGCAATGAAGGGATAAGACACATGTAATACCTTAATCAAAAAAATTTTTTTTAAATAATCCACAAACGTTGCAAAAAAAAACGTATTAGCAAATTAAGATATTATTAAGAGCCCTGACCGGTTTGGCTCAGTGGATAGAGTGCCAGCCCATGGACTCAAGGGTCCCAGGTTCGATCCCAGTCAAGGACATGTTCCTTGGTTGGGGGCACATCCTCAGTAGGGAGTGTGCAAGAGGCAGCTGATGGATGTTTCTAACTCTCTATCCTCCTCTCTTCCTCTCTAAAAAAATCAATAAAATAAATTTTAGAAAAGATACTATTAAGATAACTTTTTAAAAAGTAATTACTGAAATTAGTCCTATCAGATAGCAGATAGCCTTGGGGCACAGTGAGGATTTGGATGTAATGAGAAGGGCTTCAGAAACAACCTGGGTGCAGGCTACTGGTGCTTTTACAGAAAGGTGGATGGAAAGACCCTCAAGACTAACCTGCCCATCTTTACAGTTTTGTCTTGGGCTTGTAGTTTACCAGTCCGGAGGATGACACGTGTGGATAACCAGATGATGAGTATTTCTCAACAAGCACTAATTGGCAAAAAAAAAAAAAAAAAAAGAAAATTAACCCGTTGTACGCCATAAGCCTCTAGAGTCACAGTGGCGGACCTTCCCCATATGTCATGTGTCTATAGCCGCACACCTCACATATCAACTCTGGTTGCCCAATTTTAAAATCAGACTTGTTAGTGACATCTCTGGGTTTATAAAGAAAATTATGATAACTTAAATTTGTAAATATTCTGCCAAAACCGGTTTGGCTCAGAGGATAGAGCTTCGGCCTGCGGACTGAAAGGTTCCAGGTTCGATTCCGGTCAAGGGCATGTACCTTGGTTTCAGGCACATCCCCAGTAGGGGGTGTGCAAGAGGCAGCTGATCGATTTCTCTCTCTCATCGATGTTTCTGACTTTCTATCCCTCTCCCTTCCTCTCTGTAAAAAAATCAATAAAATATATATATTTTTTAAAAATTGTAAATATTCCAGCGCATATGGAAAAATTCCAATATCAATATATAGGCTGTGCCACTGAACATCCAGGGCCTTAAGCATAACTTGGGGGACTTCCCGGTGTTCTTCTTTGGTTCTCATGACTACTATTGGGTGCACCAGGGCAGAGTGTTCCCTTATGTTGAAGGAGACAAAAGCTTTGCTGAGGGACAAACTAGTATTAACAAGACCTTCAAAAAAGTTCTGGAAGAAGCTGCAAAACGTTTCCAGCAGTTGAAAGCACAAAGAGAAAGTAAAGAAGCACTAGAGATTGAAAAAAACTCAAGAAAACCTCCTCCTTACAAACACATCAAAGCTAACAAAGTCATACATAGGAAAGGTACAGATCCAGGTTGCAGACCTGTCAGAGATCCCCCGCTGTAACTGCAAGCCAGCCAATGAGAACCCTTGGGGCTTGGAATCCGAGTGCCTGAACAGAATGCTGCAGTACGAGTGTCACCCGCAGGTGTGCCCAGCCGGAGATCGTTGCCAGAACCAGTGCTTCACGAAGAGGCTCTACCCTGACGCAGAAATCATCAAAACGGAGCGAAGAGGCTGGGGCCTCAGGACCAAAAGGAGCATTAAGAAGGGTGAATTTGTAAATGAATATGTTGGCGAATTAATTGATGAAGAAGAATGCAGATTGCGAATCAAGCGAGCCCACGAGAACAGTGTAACCAATTTTTATATGTTAACTGTCACCAAGAACCGTATAATTGATACCGGCCCAAAAGGGAATTACTCTCGCTTTATGAACCACAGTTGTAATCCAAACTGTGAAACACAGAAGTGGACAGTGAATGGAGACGTTCGAGTTGGACTTTTTGCTCTTTGTGATATTCCTGCAGGAATGGAATTAACTTTTAATTATAACCTGGATTGCCTGGGCAATGGCAGGACGGAGTGCCACTGTGGGGCAGAGAACTGCAGTGGTTTTCTTGGAGTGCGGCCCAAGTCGGCATGTGTGGCAACAACTGAAGAAAGGGCAAGAAATGCTAAGTTAAAGCAGAAGAGACGAAAAATCAAAACAGAATCAAAGCAGATGCATGAAGATTACTGTTTTCAGTGTGGAGATGGTGGAGAGCTGGTCATGTGTGACAAAAAGGACTGTCCCAAAGCATACCACCTCCTATGCCTTAACCTGACTCAGCCACCATATGGAAAGTGGGAGTGCCCATGGCATCACTGCGATGAGTGTGGCAGTGCAGCTGTTTTCTTCTGTGAGTTCTGTCCACGTTCCTTCTGTAAAAGTCATGGGAAGGGAGCTCTGGTCTCCT
This sequence comes from Lasiurus cinereus, assembly GCA_011751065.1. NCBI lineage: Eukaryota > Metazoa > Chordata > Mammalia > Chiroptera > Vespertilionidae > Lasiurus > Lasiurus cinereus. Next base: position 351 of record JAAGEH010002202.1, on the reverse strand, counting down.
CTGCACTGGAAGGCCTTCTCTGCTGCTCTGAATATGACCCCAGCGCTCCTGTGCCACCAGAATACTGGAGCAAGATCAAATGTAAATTGGAATCACAAGATCATGGAGAAGACGCAAAAGAATGAATGGGTGGTGACTTCCTTTTTCTTTGAACAAAAAGGAAAAGCAGAACGTAAAGAGATGGTGTGTTAGTAAAAGGAGAGACTGCTGCAGTGTGCACAGCCTTTGCAATCAGTACTGCCTTATTAAGAGACTGGGAGCCTGGTCCTGCAGGCAGAAGCAGTTGGTGATATCTGGTTCGATTCCCTTGGTCCTTTCTTGCCTTTTATTTTGCTGCAAGGTCAAAAAAAA